>OY288262.1:34999947-35166687 GCA_958450325.1 Agrostemma githago
ATGTTCGTTCTGTACAGCATGTCGATATTCTTCTGCCCGACGTCCAACCATGGGGTTGATCTAAGACTACTGAAGGCTGTGCAAGATGTACAGCAGATTAAAAACCTTGACTGGTGCACGTTCATACTGGATGGACTGGCGCAGGCGGGCGAGGATTTTGTGTTCCGTAACCGATCATATTTACTTGGCTGTGTGCTGTTTTTAATGATTACATACTTCCAGCGGTTTGCCTACCGCAATCTCCCGTGCCCGTGTGATCTCCCTTTGATCAAGCACTGGGATCATAAACGCATTCTTGAACGGTTGGCCGGCGAGTACATTTGTGGTGGGCTGGGCCGGCTTACCCGATCTGATGTTGAGTACCCCCGTTGTTTACATGCGGTGAGGGAGGGAGAACCGTCTCCGCCGTTGAAGATTACACAGAACCGTCACACTGACGATGGTTCATTGCCTGGACAAGAGGACGATAAGTTCACCACCATCAAACTTTCTCGTGGTCTTGAAGATGATAGTGAACTGAGAGCCAAGGCGGTCGACGTAAGTAATCATGTCAATAATTCATTAATGAATCTATTTGTGTCTGTGTTGGAAACCATGGAATCAGTAAGGATTTAAATCTGTGATGTCTGTAACTCTACATGTTACTCTAACATATCTTCTGTTACTTTAGTGATCAACATGTGTTACTTTAATTCTTACAATCCGTTACTTTAACCTGATTCGTCCACATTATTGCTCCAACATATATGATGTTACTTTAATCCATACCATTTGTTACTTTAGTTGATAATATCTGTTACTTTAGTGTATACTCTATTTTCACTACACATTCTTTCAGTTTATCATTCAATGTTACTTTGGTACACGTTTGCAACATAATTATTCTTTCCTGTAGGAGGTCCATCACATTCATCTGATGATGGGAAGGAATGCAGTCGCATTCCATGATTGGTGGGTCTCACATGCTGCGAAGATCAGGAGGATAACTTCGGGCAATCCATTACCCGAAGACCCGGTGCCATCACAAGCAACCCAGGCATTCTGGGGAGGAGCAGAGCTGCACCAGGTGGTGGATGAAGTTTGTGAGGCGCTGCGTCGCGCTAGGGAGTTGTCGGAGCAGGGGCCGGTACTTGAGGCCAAAAATACTAATCAAGCCGAGGAGGATGATCCTAACATTCAGCCATACTCGACGGCTGAGGTTAATGATATTCAGGAGGGACTGAATTTAAGCAGTGACCGCCAGATAGTGCTTTCTCTGTGGGATATTGACAGAATTGGAGACGAGGATGTCGGTGAGTGTTTGTCGGTGGTGGTAGACGGAAGGAAGGTCTTCCACCCTTTCTTTTTTCATTCTGAAAAGCTAATGGGATGCATGCAAGTCGTCGATGAGAGGCTTGGGTGCTCTTGGGACTGTGACGTCCCAGATCCTGACCAGCTCACGGTGTCGGACTTCCTGGGTGGGGACGACAGGCTTTTCAGGTCTGTTTTGTCTGTGAGGAAAGACGTAATTGACTACGTCTTCTACAAAAATGAAAAATACAGTACATCGTAAGTGGTCTACATCACCTAATTCTTTTTTAGTGCGCATTATTGTCGTTTTTTGTTAAATGTTTCATAATCCTTTCGATTATTTGCAGGGAAATGATTGTGAGGTTCAGTGACTTTTTCAACATACCCCGTGGTGAGTTGGCCACGCTTGCGCCCGGAGAGCAGCTCTCGAATGCTGTGATTGACTGCTGGTGCATACTCATGAATCACTTGACAGCTGCCCAGTCTGCACCGCGTCGGACATCACGATGCTTTTTCGGTGTCAGCCACAGCGTAAGCTAATTTATTTACTTGCTTATCCCAAATGATAACTGTAGTTCTATGGCTGTGTTACTGTAATGTACTCTCTGCATTACTCTAATGATAGCGACCTGTTACTCCATGCAGGATACAGCTCTCCAGATTTGGAGAAATAGAAAGCGAGGTTTGTTTGTGGACACGAGCGAAGCATTGTTCAACTTCTGGAACATATGGGTCGATGCAAACGAAGGGAATCTCGAGCTAGATTCTGACCTGGTATTTTTGATTTTAGATCACATATTTTGTAAGACTTGAATGCCTGCAAATCTGCATGTTACTCCAACATATCTTATGTTACTTTAGCAGTTAATCGACGTTACTTTAGTGAACAATATGTGTTACTTTAATCAATGAGAACCGTTACTTTAACCTGCATCATCTACATTATTATCAGTATATATGATGTTACTTTAATTCATTCAACTTGTTACTCTAGTTTATATTATTTGTTACTTTAGTGTCCACTCTCTTTTAACTACACCAACATGATACCCATTTCCTACCTACAGGTATTCGTTCCGGTGCTGTCAGAAAACAATGACCATTACAGCTGCGCGTGTATCAATTTTTTGGCAAAACGGATTGAATACCTTGATAATAGGTCTTACGACGAGGGGGAGTTTGAAAGTCTTCCTTACGTTGGGATGGCACGGCTCTCGGTAAGTCTGCTTCATTTTGGTATATATTTAAACATTCCTTCATTTTCTCAGTCTTATATATGTATTTACTTTATTTTATCTTATACCACCTAGGCTAAAGAAATGGGCAAGTACATGGTTCAGCGAGGCATCAACAAAGGGGCCAATGTCTCCTCGTTCCCTCTCGTCAACGTCCCGTTCAGATGGCAGGGCAGCGGGTTCTCGTCTAACGATTGCGGCGTATACCTCATGATACACATGATGTTGTACGCCGGGGAGGCCTTTGACTGTCCCTTGGGCACGAGCGAGGCGAACAATCTGTACAGGGCAGAAATCGCGGCGACGCTGTGTCTCTGCGACATTAACAAGGAGAGGGACGTGTTGATTTTGCGGGTGTCATCCTTTGTTACTGACAAAGCCAACCTTGCCATCAGTAAGACCATGTCAGATGTCGCCACGCCCGTCAGTGAGTCCGAAAAGAGGTCACGAGAGCCGACTCCCGACGTGCAACCGTCTAAAAAGAGCCGCGTGCTACCATCCACTCCAGGAACACCTGCTGTAGAAGCCGCGTATATATCACCGGACACTGCCGGTGAATTATCTATTCTTGGGAGTCGATCTAGGGGGAACGGGGACGGCTTAGGCTGCTCCATTGACTGTGGCAATCCAGATCCCAATGCACCCATGGCATGTCCATTCCTTTCAAACAACAGGACCCTGTTGGGATTTGTTGAAATCTTGCGGAAAAATGTCGTGGACTACTGATTATTTCAGCACAAAAACTACAACAACAGGTAATAAGGCGAACACTACACATATTTAGAATATATAGCGTTGTTTAAATTTTTGTCACCTATCTCTTGTTCGCAATGCATACTGATCTGTCCTGAATGCAGCGACATGGTTGCGGAGTATTCACCGTTGGCTGTAATGACCCGGGGTGATGTGATGTCCATGCTCCCGGGTAATGACATGTCGTCCTCTGTCGTCGAGTGTTGGTCAATGCTCCTGAACAGTCTCGTCGCGAACGGCAGCGGGTCGGATGATTACCCTAAGATGGCGTTCCTTGGTCTACGGCAGACGGTATGTCTAACGAGTTACTTTGTACATATGCATTATTTTTGCCTCATATTCTGATTCTTTTTAGAAAACTCTTGACTAGAGTAACACTTCAACTGCATTGAAGTAACACTCTACACCTGTTGCGGTAACAAGGATACCAACTAATTACCGTGTAGTTACTGCAAATATTCACACAGTCCTAACCTTTTTACAGGATGCGATCATGAGGATTATTGCCGAAAATCAATCAGCGTCCTTAAAGAACGCAAACGCATTGTTGAACGAATGGCATACTTTCAAGGATAACTGTGGTGATACATTCGAGGTGGACGCTGATCTGATCTTTGTGCCCATCAACGTTGACGGGTACTTCTCATGCGTAGCCGTCAACCGAAAGAAGAAGACAGTCGATTTCCTCGACCACCGTCGATACACAGCGATCAGAGAAACAGATCTATTTGCAGCCATCAAGACAATTGTTAGTCTCTCTATTCTTCATTTCATCAGTTTTTTATCACAATCTTGTGCTCCAATGAGTGATTTCCTTGACCACTATCATCAATGATTTTCAGGTGGCGTCAATGAGTGACTTCATTGACGCCTATGAAGTTCCTGGTGCAGCGGATATTGTGTCTTACAAGTTCCGCTCTATTAAGCTTGGCTGGCAGTCCACAGTATGTAACAAGGACGAGTCAGGGATATTTCTTCTGATGCATATGCTACTGTACGAGGGCCGCGAATTCAATAACGATGACCTCCACAGGAAGGTTAACAGAAGATACTTGGTCGTCCAGCTTGCAGCAACCATCCTCCTAGCAGACCTGAACATTTATCGAAGGCGGCTGATCGGTGACGTAGACAAGTTTGTGGCAGCTAGGCCGAAATTAATTGAAGAATTGAAGGGTACGCGAGGAAAGAGCCGGAAACGGTAGTCAGTAAATGGTTAGATTAACTGAGTATTATTTTGTACAAGGTTTAACCAAAAAACTAAGTGTCATTTTGTACAAGGTTAACCTATACCTTAAACTTTGTCACTCTATCCGTCAAACTTTGTTACTCTAACCCCCAGAATTTGTTACTTCAATGCATGTCATGTGTTACTTTAATTCTTACATCTTCTACGCTGCATGTTAATTTATATCTGCCATTCGATCAACACTTAAAAGATGATATCCCGTGTTATTCCAACTCATCTATCACGTTACTTTAATGAATAATGTTTGTTACTCTAGCTGAATCTTCCTTTACCTACTATATTCTCCAAGGAATTAATATCTGTAAGGAATTTACATCTGCAATGCGATCAACACTTAAAAAATGATATCCCGTGTTACTCTAATTCATCTATCGCGTTACTTTAATGTATAATGTCTGTTACTTTAACTGAATCTTCCTCTACTTATTATAATCTCCAAGGAATGAATATCTGTAATTCAATAAACCTTTACAAAACATGTTACTGTAATGTTCCCAAATTAATACCATAAAGAACAAGCTATGTTACTATAAGGAAGAAAATTTCACTAATCAGAATACTGGTTCATCTTCTACATCTTCCTCGTCCTCATCTTCTTCTGATTCTGACTCTGATTCTGATTCATCGTCAGACGGTTCAGACGGTTCGACAGGTGGTGGCGGCCGTGTTGCAAAGGGATTGGGGCAATTCCTCTTGTCGTGGTGCGCCATCTGCTTACAATTGTTGCACATGCGCTTTGGCTTCTTTGCAAGTGCAATTGATTTCGCCTTGCTCGATAACAACCTCTTTCCGCTTCCTTTTGTCTTGGAAATCTTCGGCGGGAGTATCGTTATCTCTGCTGTTGACGTACATCCTAGCATCTCTTCCAATTCTTGGGTTTTATTCAATGTCTCGCTACTCCCAATCGGCTTAAGCTTCACCCTGAATTCGCGGATCAAAGCGGACATGTTCTCCACATCTTCTTTATTAGCAGACCGTAGATTACCCATCGTCTCATGAACTTCCGACCACAGTTTAGACATCTCTATCTGCTTTCCGTCTATGTTGTCGGTTTCTTCGCCTTCCACACCGTCATCAACAACACTATATTTGCGCAGCGCATCCCTCGACCACCTTCCAGCTACGTAGTTATCGGGTATACTAGTCAGGCCCTTCGAGGAATATATCCAAATTATGTGTCGATACAGTATTCCCCTTGTCTCAAACAATTTACACGTGCAATTGACGTCCGACGTTTCTGCAGGAGGTTAGTATAGCATTAAGATACACAACCCACCCACTCACAAATCAGTTCGCGTTACTTTAACTAAAACTATGTGTTACTTTAAATGGTGATTTTTGTTACTTCAATACTGCATCCTGTGCTTTATCTACAACCTACAAACCGCGTTACTTTAACTGCTAAGTTATGTTACTCTAACACATTCATCCCGTTACTTTAACTCATAAATCCCGTATAAAATAAGACAGCAAGCAGGCAACTGCGTACCTTGTTTGTAGTGGACTAGAAATTCTTTACCCCTTGTGGCGTCCCTCACTGTAGTTACTTCAGCCCCATCCCTTTCAGCAAAACCTCTCACACTACACGTCCCCACTGAACACTTTACCTCCTCTTGAAATTCATCAAACACCACGTGGGTGTATACCCTTGCAGCGTGCTGTTCTATCAGTAGGTGGGTCATTGTCTTCGGCAGAGATTGTACATTCTCGCTGTCAAGCTTTTTCTGGTTATACCTCTGCTGATCCATGGCGCTCTCGAACCGCATCCAGAATTCAACCAACGTTCCATGCTGGTTCTCAAACCGCTTGAAGAAACTGTTTTCGCTCTCCGATCTCTGTGTTGTTCGCCTTAAGCCTCCCATCTTCAGACCCCTGCAGTGCGCCATGACCCACTGCTTCCTAATCGAAAACGCAGTTTCGAACCACTTAACATCCCCCACGTCGTGCTCCTCCATTATTTCCATCCACCGCTCGTCGAACTCTGCTTCATCGATCTCGTCATCCCACACTATTGCATTCAATTTCTTTAGGAATTCCTGGTAGTCTGCCCGCGAGGCGCCGTATTTAGTGGGTACCTTATTCATGATATGCCACATACAAAATCGTTGTCACGCCGATTTAAACATCTTCTCAAACGATGCAATGATACCGGGGTCCTGATCGGTGATGATGTACTCAGGCTCCTTGCCGTCCATAGCCGTCAGGAACCGTTCGAACACCCACTTGAACGATTTCTCATCCTCGTGCGCGATGAGAGCGCCACCGAAAGTCACCGATCGTTTGTGGTGATCGACACCGGTGAATGGGGTGAATATCATCTTATATTTATTCGTCCCGTATGTTGGGTCGAACGAAACTGCGTCACCAAATAACCTGTAGTTCCTCCTGGCAACACCGTCAGCCCAAAAGACCCTGCTCAAACTACCATCCTCATCCAGGTCGTAATCAAAGAAAAATCCCTTGTGATTGTCCGCCATACTCCTGAAACGATCGATGAATAACTGACCGTCCCTCTCATGGATGAAGCACTTTATATCTCTTCCAAAGTTTTTAAAGTCGACCAGGCTGGCACCTACGTTTGCGAACCCTTCAACCTGCTCCTTACATATCTTGTAAGTCTGCGTTGCACCGATCTTCAGCTGCAACAATTCGTTGATTAAAGTAACGTATGACAAATGTTGAAATAATAGTTAGACGTCATTAAAGTAACATGTTGATTGAGTAACCAGAAATTGGTAATTAACAGACGGCTTTTCATTAAAGTAATGGACTACATAAACCACAGTAACGCAGTATCTGCATTAGAGTAACGAAATTTTAATACAGAATGTGAATGTGAACATAAACACGCAGTGATCTCAATTTAAATGATTGAACCTGCAAGAAGTTACTCAACACATACCCGTGAATTATTCAGTATCATTTGCTTGTGGTACTTCGTGAGGTTTCTCGATAACTTATGGAACTCTCTGTCTTTTGGTGAAATTAGCTCGTGGTTGTGCCCGCTGTGAAACTTAATAATTCTAAGAGGCCCGCCTTCGCTGAACAACTTAATTCTTGCCATACAGCCAACACGATGGACCTTTGTTTTCCTTTTTGGTGCCTCCACAGCGACTCCCTCTGTCTTCCCCTCGGTTTCTCCCCCCTTCGACGTGCCCTCCTTGGATGCCCCATCTCCGTTGACTTTTTTTTTTTGTAAAAACCCTGCCTGTTGCACACTAGCAGCTTTGATTTAATCTCACCACCCCGCCATCTTTTTGTTGTGTACCTCCTCACATCGAACCCGCAGGCCAATGCGTAGATTTTATAAAAGTTTACCGCTTCTTCCTGGTCTTTGAATATCTGCCCTAGGTATGGCGTGAAAGTCTCACCTACATCCCTGCACCATTCGTGTGCTTCTGCATCAACTGAAAAACAAAACAGTGCAGTGAGGTAATTAAATTAACAGAAGATGCGTATAAGATAGACATACAGTAACAGATGTATGGCTTCACAGTAACGTCTAGTGTTCATTAAAGTAACGAATATTGTGCACCAAAATAACTCCACGCATATTTCATCCACGTATTTAAAAAGTATGTGATGACATGCAGTTTACATACAATAAGCCTAAAATCTAATAATAAGGAGCATTTTAATTGCTTCCGTCTACAGTATAAATCACTAACAAAAAACTTACAGTTTGTTTCTTTGACAGGTTGAATATCAGCCATAGAAGGAGATGTTGCAGCGGCAGAAGGTTGAAGATTAATGGCCTAACGTCTATTATTATTCGTTGACTGAATCGTGTACTTTGATTTCTACGTTATTTTGAAGCAGTATATTTCTTTGAATGAGCAGTTACTCTCTTTATTTGTTTCCTATTTTGTAGGTAATCACGTCCCACTATTATAGGAAACAATATCTTTTTAAATCATTATTTTAATACGGCGGTTACATATATTTCAATAGCTCTTTAATGCGCTACAATAACTGATGCTAAGAACTAAAGTAACAAATTTACGATTTAAAGTAACAGACCATAAAGTAATGAAGCTTTGACATTAAAATAACAGACATTCTACACTAAAGTAACACATTATGTGAACTAAAATAACCCAATATCTTTGTGATTTAGCATGGTGGTTTAGTATCATTTTAATGACTCCCACTATTATAGGAAACAATATCTTTTTTTACAACACTAATGCGTTACGATTATAGACGTTTCAATCCAAAGTAATGGAAGTTTGTCACTACAGTAACAGACATTATACACTAAAGTAACAAAGTATCTGAACTAAAATAATACAGCATTACTATAGTTCAACGTAAAAAAGTAGAAACTAAAAATTTAGTATCATCTTAATGAATACATATCGTTTCAACTATAAACTACAATATATACTCACAGTTTGTTTTTTCCACGATTTGCAAATCAGCCATTGAATGAGAAGTAGAAGCCGGATTGAATCACAAGCAGCGCGCGATGAAAATAAATAGTTATTGACTGTAGAAGCGGATTGACTGAATGCGTTATTGATTGCGTGGTATTGAAATAAATGGCAGCGACGTGATTAAGATGATGAAGCCTGAATGTGATTTTGATGAATGATGATTGAATGGGCGAGAGAACGATGAAGAAGAATGGGCGAGAGAACTACGAAGAAGAATGCGCGAGAGAAGATGAAACGTATATTCAGAATGAAAGAGAGAATGAATGATTGAATGATGGAGAATGTTACGTTACTCAATATTCACCTTCCTATTTTTTAGGATGCAGTATCTTCATATTTTTTTTTTTTTATTAAAACAACGATTTATCTCGTCCCTTGATCCATCTCCCATCCAACGGATTGGATGAGGACTTAGGGACTCAACAAGTATATAGAGACTCATTAGAACCCCCCTATATATATATATATATATATATATATATGTATGTATGTATTATAATTAATCAATAATAACGATACTATTTAATTACTAACATTTTATTTATCGCAATCTAACATTTTATTTATGTACTCTAACCACTAACATTATCTATTTATTTATTTACATTTCGTCATAATACTAATACCGTGTATAAGTATAATAATTTATAAACCTTTTTCGGATTGAACGCGCTTAACTACGACTACCGCTCCAAGTCCATTTAATTCCTTTACGAGCCGCGACGGAGGTGGCACCCTTTCGAGGGGCGCCGCCCCAAGCACTCAAGGGCGTAACGCGATCGTGGTCGTACGTAGTTGAACGCGTACGATTCCATTTCTAAGATTAGCACGGAACCCGTTGACGCGAAAATCGACATCACATAATCCGTTAGGATTAGTATCGATGTTGTGACGCGGAGGGACACAATTTCGTCACTAATCAAATTTTTCGATCCAATAATAACATCTTTTCATAAAATTCCGATGACGGTCTTATAATCGTATAGTACACGATTATAGTACCGAAAACCGAGTTAAATTTAAATCATGCAATATTTTTATTTAACTCGGTCAACCATCGATTTTAAACAAATAAAAACGAAACTGCCACCTTTTTCAAAACGAGCCGTGACTCGTACAGGGGGCACTCGACCGAGTGCCCTGGGCCACTCGATCGAGTAGCACCCCAAAAACCGGGCAGTAGGTCCTTCAAAGGCTCACTCGATCGAGTCTTTGCCATGACTCGGTCGAGTGGACTCCTTTGTCCAAGCAAGTCGAGCGTTTCTTTTATCATCCGAGCCTCGTCATTTTTTTTACGACTTAGTCGTCGCGTGCAAAGTCAATCACGTGATCCCTTTTTCAAAACTCATGCATTTTATTCTACTTTCACGACTTTGATTAATGTCTTACACGATTAGTTTTGCGTCGACGACTCTTTAGTCGTATCCTATGCATGACCAATCAAGACGCCAATCTATTAATGTGATAAGTCGGGACAAGGCATCGAGATCCGGGATCGAGCTAGCACCACGCTTTGGTCCCATACGCGAACGCGTATTAAAATCTCCGTCCTCCACTTAATACACAATATAATGTGTATTTAATCGAAGTTTGTCCATTTATTCAATTTACGGTCTAGCTTATATTTACTATTTACGGGTCCGTTTACAGTTAATATTTACCGTTTTCTGATTCGATTATTCTATTTTATTGCTCGTTGTATTGTAAATTCCGGGTTGTATTCCGCCCGTGTAATTTGTAATTTATTTACGAGTTTTCTATTTTCGATGTTTGCCATTTATTGCCTTAAATGAACATTACATGCTAAACAACTCCGACAATAATTTAGATGCATTAAATGACGTAGCTCACACGTAATTCACATGCTTAGCTAAAATATTATTTGCATAACATTTAGTCATTTTACTAGCGCGCGTACACGAACACGAACGGTATCTTAGTAGAGGCCGCTAAAGAGCGGGCGGGGTTAGGTGTCCTTTGTGGGCTTCCAAACACGTACGCTCACCCCTTACTCAGAACCATGGTTTCCGGATGTCCGAAACCATTGGCGCATGAGATTCATTCGATGCACGATATCCGATAACTCGGCGTCGGTATCGTAATGCAAAGGGACGAACTCATAAGCTCTAGCCCTAAAAGCGGGCCGTGCTTTGTGCGCGAAACGCCTAAGTGTAGAGTGAGTTCGAACGGGTCCGAATTCCCATAAAATTTGGTGGCGACTCCAACTATGATTTAAATTTCGACCCGAGGTCAATCTTACCACGAGATTCATTCGCCTCCCCAAACCCGCGCGTGGCCGCATCGGGGTGGACCTACGTCATGTCCATAATTTGGCGACTTCGCTGGGGATACCTGATGTACCACTAGTCATCGGGGTTCCTAGGGTGAGACTCGAAAAGAAATCGTTCGATTAATAATGTACGCGCATTAGTTTAATGATTCATGCATAACCCATTTTTGCCCGGACCGGTTACTTGTGACCGACGTCCCACTATACCACGGTGCATTCCTAAATGGGTGCGCTAAAGACTTCCATGGCCGAACTCGTATGGGTTTCGCGGCATGTCCTAAGACCAATTCAGCTTAGGGAGTCCGTCCTGATTTACGAGAAAGCAGTCGCTGTTGGTATAGACCCGATTTTGACCGACCGAGACTTAGTGTAAAGCATACATGAGCGTCATTATAATGCTTGTTTGACTACGTGCTACTTGGTTTCCGTGTCATTTTTTTTTCAAAAACCGTCATTTCAAAAATGCATCTTTCAAAAATATCCAATTTCAAAAACTCGGAATGCTGCCAAATTTTAGACTTACGATTTGACTCAAAATAAGCCTATTTTTTTCTTAGCCGGCATGCTTACCATTTCAAATTTCGAATTTTCGATTCCCTTTCGATTTTCGAATTTTCAAATTTCAATTTTCAAATCTTCGAGATTCCATTCTCGATTTTCAAATCTCCGAGATGCCGTTTTCGATTTTCAAATCTTCGGGATCTTATTTTCGATTCTCAAACTTTCGGAAATTTATTTTCGATATTCAAATTTTCAAAATTCCAAAAATTCAACTTTAAAAAAAAAATCGGTCCTGTCGGCATGCTGCCAATTTCAAAGGACGGGACCGTCTCCCAATTTTTCAAAATGCGAATTTACTCGCAATTCTAACATTTCAAAATGCCCGGTCCTATTGGCCTGCTATTAATTTCAGGACCGTCCTCTCAATTTTCAAAATTCAATCATTTTTCAAAAACCTTCCTTATTATAGGACCTACCGTAATCCGTGTATCGGGTCTTTTCATAATTTGTCGAAGGTCTATAGCGTCGAAACTCCGTCGATCCTACATCACGGATTTCTTCCCCATCCTAGTCCGCCTTATTCTAAAGGCATAACCGACCAACACGAGTCATACACTCGTAAATGGAAGGTTCGTCTAAACACTCGAGTCCAAACTAGAAAGTCCCACGCGATCTTTCCCTCTAGCAGGACGGCCTCCACGACCTTTCCTAAGGGAATCTCGCCCGTCTTTCAAACCATTAGTCGAGTCATCCCAATTCAAAAATCCTTTAACTTAAGGGTCTACCCTAATCACAGGGTCATCCTTATTCAAGTCAAGTCGAGTTTCTCTAGCGTCGAAACTCCGCCGATCTTACATCGCAAGTTTTTTCCCTTACCCCGCCTGCCTTTCCTCAAGGCCGAGTCAACCTTTTACAGGGCATAGCCCTGTAGCAAAAGGTTTGTGATCCTTACATCTAAGAGTCACTCGTCCGACACTCGAGTCTTAGCAAAACCTTCAATCTCACTCGGGGGCTACCCTTCAGCAGAGCGATCAATCACGGTTTCTCTAAGGGTCATGTCTAACACGTGTTGTCTCACGTACCCCACTTTTCAGTCACTTAGATGCCACACTATCTGAGTCTTATAAGAGTCCTTAGTCTCACTTGGGGGCTATTCTCCGACGGAGCGATTAATCGCAGTCCCTCCGAGAATTGCACTCTACGTATTTGTCTTAGGAGAGTCTAACCGAGTCTAACCGGAGTTGTCTTTCCTCCCGCGCTATTTCCTGTGCCTTGGCGTGTTTGGGTCCTGAAGCAACATTTCTGATTACGTGGGTATTCTCGCAGAGTATGGCATCCACAACCGGGAATAGGGACATGGAAAACACCATCAATGAAATGAAGGCTTTGCTGGAAACAATGGTTAGTAAGCAGGCCATGTTTGAAACCCAACTAGGGTTCATAAAAACCGACCAAGAGGCCATGAATGCTCGTTTAACTGTTATTGAATGACAAGGCCTCAATTCTGGGTCGGTAAATACTGGGTCATTTGCCAAACTGATCAGCACGGTGCGTGAGCTCGAACAACAGTTCCACGCCCTTCAAGGGAATAACATTCGTATTGAAAACTCCCGAGACTACACACCCATTAGTGAGAAACTACCAAAGGATCTCAACTTAGAGGGGTTACCCATATTTGAAGGGACGGAGGATCCATTACTACACCTCCGAGCTTTCAAGGCATTCATGGCTATCAAGGGGGTCAAAGCCGACATGTTCATCAATCTGTTCGGCGCATCCCTCGGGAAATACCCAAAAGCCTAGTTCTATAAGCTTAACACAAAAAGATTCCCAACTTGGGAAGATGTGGCTACCGAGTTCGCTCAAAATTATTCTGATAATACTGAACTTCAGACTACCATGCGGACTTTAGAAGTCATGGCCCAAGATCCAACAGAGGGTTTCACCAAATATCTTCAACGTAGGCGAGCTGAGAGTGTTAAGCTGGTAGACAAGTCCAGCGAGAAGACACTAGTGGAGGCATTCATCAACAACCTCTTACCCTCCTACCGCGTCCATCTTAGGTATGCCGGCATTTCAAACTTTGCGGTGCTTACCGAAATGGGCACTAGGATTGAAGACGATCTTCAACACAATGAAGATTTGGGTGAAGCTTCTACCGAAGGCTATACTGGACATCCACTTGAGTCCTTAGAAGCCGAAGACTACTGACAATCTCATCCAAGAGTCCAGATTTGAGTCCGAGTCCGAGTCTAGGATGTTCTATTTCTTTCAATTCCAAAGTCAGAGTCAGAGTCAACTGTATTCTATCCGCTTTTTTTCAATCCATTAAAATCAGCTTTTTCAATTTCTCATATATGCTTCTCCTGTTTCCGAGAATATGATAAACACCATCATACACTGTGAGCACATGCACGTGACTATTATAGACACATCTATAATGACTGCAGGAACTGAGGCCCGTGTTTTCCTTTACCTGTTCCATGTCTGGTATAGAAAACCACAAAACTACCCTTAGCAGGAGCGGTATCGAATCCTATGACAAATCTAGGTAGTCTCCTAGTTTGGGTTCAAGACGGGAGGCAAGCCCATTTCCCACGATAAACACCCATCCAATAACACTAACCAATCCATATCTTAGGTGTTAGTCTGACCGACAAAAAAAGAAAAAAAAAAACTGGACGAAAAATCAAAATTCCAAGGAAAAAGCAAAGGGACAAAATAAAAGAGCTGGCCACAACCAAAAAGAACTCTCAACATCCCTCGACCAGAGTACGGTCAATCCGAATGAAGAATCCCATGACCGAGGCTAAGAGGTCAGCCAAAAAAAAAATCAAAAAACCCATGATCGTGGTCAACGGTCGACCCAAGTGAATGTCCCTTGACCGGGTACGGTCAATTCAAAATTATCGATGCCCATACCATCAAATAGGGGAGAAACAATCAAGCTGGTCAACTAGCACCACACTTAGCCTTCCTACATTACAACCCTCAAGACCTTCCCGAGACCTAGGCTAAGAGACAGCCCGGGATTTTAAGGATTCAAGCTCCATAGGATACACCCTAATCATTAGGGCCAGACATGGAAACCAGATCCCGCATTATCAAACCTACCCCGATCGAGGTTCGAGTCATTTTTACTCAACTTCCCCCTTTCCTACCACATTACAAAACCTTACCCTCGAAGCCTTAGCTCCACAAAATCGAGCTCCAGATGTCAAAACATCAAAGCCACTTACGACCTAGCTCCACATTTCCAAAAACATCCAAACCAGTTACCAGCCCCAAACACGGGAACTCAACCTGCGGTCGGCATGTGCCCAAATAGTTCACACCACCTCTGGGGCTATCTCGGAGAATGCTCACAGTCACGGGATCAACATCCTAACTGTTCTAGCCTTTTGATCAAGACATCACTGGGAATGCACCTAGCCTACACCATCGTTATGGCTAGTTACACACAAAGCCCTAATAAACTAGGCACCATAATACATCTTCCAATTCACTGAACTACGACTTGGTTTGATTTCACTACACGTGAATACGTAAGCAGCCTTTCAACAAGGGCACAACCACCCACACTGACACAAATTTCAAAAGCACCATCATTCCGGTCACGACACTGTCATGTTCTCAACAGCTAGCTTTGTCGTCCTGGGGGCTTCTCTTAGGCAGAAGCCCTC
The DNA here is from genome assembly GCA_958450325.1 of Agrostemma githago. Classification (NCBI taxonomy): domain Eukaryota; kingdom Viridiplantae; phylum Streptophyta; class Magnoliopsida; order Caryophyllales; family Caryophyllaceae; genus Agrostemma; species Agrostemma githago. The sequence continues at coordinate 35,015,382 of OY288262.1, forward strand.
CATCCACTCACATAATCCAGATTCTTCAAAAAATAGCCTCATTTCTATAGTGTGTCCTAGTACTCGGCTCAGTCGAAGAGGAGAATCTGTCAAGGACTCAAAACAACACCTACTTTGGGAATATATCCCAAAACCAAAAATTCAAAAGAGCATTAGTCTACAGCTTTGCTACTTCTAAGTCCTGCAGAAACAGTCTCATTACAGACTACAACTTATTTTTTCCATTTTGATGTTCGACCATGTTGTCACTCGCCTAGGCTACGGAATAGCGCAACTTAAGAATCTTGTCATCTTAGGCGGCCCACCCCCCTACCGAGTCACGGTCCAACCCCTCGAGATCCAAGTCGTGTCTGTCAACTCGTCCTATCACGTCCAGAGTCGAGTCTGTCGGTAGGCCTCTCTTTTCAAATTCTTGCTTTGAAATTTGCAAAACTTAGCCATTTGAGAAAATCCTTTTCGACAAGGTCAAATTTTGGTCTATTCAAACCGCAAATTTCTTTTCTACGTCTTTCAATTTTGAAAACCTATCTCCTAGCACGTGAGTTGCTTTCAGGACTTCGATTTCAAAATAAAGCAAAAATCATTTCCCCGGCGCAAGCCAGTCTATAGATGCTAACTGCATTTCCTATATGCTATCCTGCTGTGCCTGCTATTTCTGCCTATGTATCTAACATTTCAGGTGCCAGCTAGTGCTTCCCAACGGAACATCAAAGGGGGTGTTTCTCCTGGAATGCTACATCCAAGATGTGATGTGTCGGCATACGGGTACACCCAAGACTTTAGAAGCAAGTCCCGCGCAGCTCCTTTACTCCCCCAGCGTGAGTCGGTGTTTCTCCTGGAATGCTACATCCAAGATATGATGTGTCGACATACGGGTACACCAAGGACTTCAAAGGTAAGTTCGACTCCCCACGGAGCTATCATCATCAGGACAGGTATGACCCTCTTCTTATGGTTGGCGAGCCCTTCACGCGAGTCTATTGGACTATAAACGACTCGACCGGAAGGCTGCCAGGTCGTAATCCTCGATTGGCCTGGTAGCTACTCTGACTTTCGCCTTGTCCAAGCCTCAGTCAGAGTGGGGGCTTTGTAGACACCCGCATTTTTCCTGCTAGTGTCTATGGCAGTTCCCGACAAAACACCCGATGATGATCGGACGTGAACGTGACTTAATACGCTCGAATACGGACTCGGAATCAATAGTATCCGACGTGGGCATTTAGCGGAGTACAAATCTCTCAAAAACGACCTCAAATCCAGGCCCAGTGGGTCGTTTTCAATAAAATGAGACTAATTTGGGCCAAAACCGACGCCGGAAATAAAACCGTCTTTTTGCGACCGGGTCAAAACCCGGTCAAAGACGAATCCGACACAAAAAATAACCAAGTTCGCTTCTAGAAGCTTATCCAACAACCAAGATCAATTCAAAATAGTCAACAAATCATGCCCTATTTACACTCTCTCCTTCCCGATCCACTCGATCGAGTGGTTCACATCCACTCGGTCGAGTAAGGCCATGACCCGGCCAAACCGGGCTTGAACCGGGCACTCGAGTGCACCCGCGCCACTCGTTCAAGTGACCCTAAACCGGGGTATTTCTTCTATAAATACCCCGTCACCCTAAACCATTTCACAACTTTTGACACTACAACCATTTACACAACATTTGCAAACCGTAATCACCTTACACTACAACTTTACCACCTTTCAATCATCCATCTACATATACACACATACGCATTCAAATCCCCGAGATCAAAAACTCGTCAAAGACAAACACCATAACTCACCCTACATATCTCGACACTCCCGCGCTCCCGTCGCTATTACGAGTCCGTTTCCGAGGCCATTTTAAGCATGTAGGTTGAGGGTGTAATTCAATCCCGACATCCCTTTCTCCCTTCTTCTTTTTATCGTTCTTATATATATATATATATATATATATATATATGTATACTATAATTAATCGATAATAACGATACTATTTAATTACTAACATTTTAATTTTGCTACTAACATTTTATTTATCGCAATCTAACATTTTATTTATGTACTCTAACCACTAACATTATATATTTATTTATTTACATTTCGTCATAATACTAATACCGTGTATAAGTATATAATTTATAAACCTTTTTCGGATTGAACGCGCTTAACTACGACTACCGCTCCAAGTCCGTTTAATCCCTTTACGAGCCGCGACGGAGGTGGCACCCTTTCGAGGGGCGCCGCCCCAAGCACTAAAGGGCGTAACGCGATCGTGGTCGTACGTAGTTGAACGCGTACGATTCCATTTCTAAGATTAGCACGGAACCCGTTGACGCGAAAATCGACATCACATAATCCGTTAGGATTAGTATCGATGTTGTGACGCGGAGGGACACAATTTCGTCACTAATCAAATTTTTCGATCCAAACATCTTTTCATAAAATTCCGATGACGGTCTTATAATCGTATAGTACACGATTATAGCACCGAAAACCGAGTTAAATTTAAATCATGCAATATTTTTATTTAACTCGGTCAACCATCGATTTTAAACAAATAAAAACGAAACTGCCACCTTTTTCAAAACGAGCCATGACTCGTACAGGGGGCACTCGACCGAGTGCCCTGGGCCACTCGATCAAGTAGCACCCCAAAAACCGGGCAGTAGGTCCTTCAAAGGCTCACTCGATCGAGTCTTTGCCATGACTCGGTCGAGTGGACTCCTTTGTCCAAGCAAGTCGAGCGTTTCTTTTATCATCCGAGCCTCGTCGTTTTTTTTACGACTTAGTCGTCGCGTGCAAAGTCAATCACGTGATCCCTTTTTCAAAACTCATGCATTTTATTCTACTTTCACGACTTTGATTAATGTCTTACACGATTAGTTTTGCGTCGACGACTCTTTAGTCGTATCCGATGCATGACCAATCAAGACGCCAATCTATTAATGTGATAAGTCGGGACAAGGCATCGAGATCCGGGATCGAGCTAGCACCACGCTTTGGTCCCATACGCGAACGCGTATTAAAATCTCCGTCCTCCGCTTAATACACAATATAATGTGTATTTACTCGAAGTTTGTCCATTTATTCAATTTACGGTCTAGCTTATATTTACTATTTACGGGTCCGTTTATAGTTAATATTTACCGTTTTCTGATTTGATTATTCTATTTTATTGCTCGTTGTATTGTAAATTCCGGGTTGTATTCCGCCCGTGTAATTTGTAATTTATTTACGAGTTTTCTATTTTCGATGTTTGCCATTTATTGCCTTAAATGAACATCACATGCTAAACAACTCCGACAATAATTTAGATGCATTAAATGACGTAGCTCACACGTAATTCACATGTTTAGCTAAAATATTGTTTGCATAGCATTTAGTCATTTTACTAGCGCGCGTACACGGACACGAACGGTATCTTAGTAGAGGCCGGTAAAGAGCGGGCGGGGTTGGGTGTCCTTTGTGGGCTTCCCAACACGTACCCTCACCCCTTACTCATAACCATGGTTTCCGGATGTGTGAAACCATTGGCGCACGAGAGTCATTTGATGCACGATATCCGATAACTCGGCGTCGATATCGTAATGCAAAAGGACGAACTCATAAGCTCTAGCACTAAAAGCGGGCCGTGCTTTGTGCGCGAAATGCCTAAGTGTAGAGTGAGTTCGAACGGGTCCGAATTCCCTTAAAATTCGGTGGCAACTCCAACTATGATTTAAATTTCGACCCGAGATCAATCTTACCACGAGATTCATTCGCCTCCCCAAACCCACGCGTGGCCGCGTCGGGGTGGACCTACGTCATGTCCACAAGATTGTTTGGAAATAAGTGCCTAGCAATTGTTCTTTTAGGCCTTGAATTGATTTGTTCCTATATCTTTTCTAAAGCTGATCTTCTTGTTTTGGTAACATAAGATTGTTTGGTTTTAGGAAAGATTGACTTTTGTTTCCTAATTAGTTTAGGAAGCTAGTTTATGTGGAATAATACTATATAAAGACCTGACTAGTTTCTAGGTTAATTAGGACAGAGAGATGATTTGAGAGCACAATATAGTGGGCTGATTTGTGAGGTTTTCTTGGAAAAAACTCAGTTTGTTCCGAGTCCCTATTATTTGGTGGTTCTATTGATCTCGTCTTCATTGGAGACCGTTGGAGTTTGTTCGGATCTTGGTTGGCCGCAAGATCGTTTGCCCTTCGTCTCGTCGGTGAGTTCGTCGCAGGTCGAACTCAGTCTGGGGAGTCTCTTTCCAGTTTGAGATTACTATATGGTTGGTAGAATTGGTAGTACTTCTGGCTTTAGCTGTGAGCTATTAAGCGTGTGTATTACAGTCTACTATTGTACTATTATCTCCACATAGTGAATTTGGTCTCCTTATCGGTGTGGACGTAGCCAGTGATTTTGCTGGTGAACCACGTAAATCTGTGTGTCAGTTTATCATTGTTTGCTATTTGTTTTTTTCTTCTCGCATAATTAACAAAACGTAGGTAACGGGACACCTCCGTTACAATAAAGCCAAACGGGGGTTGGGTCAAATTGAATTGTGATGCTGGAATAAAGATGAGCTGGGGCACGGGGATGGGAGTGGTATGTCGAGATGATGAAGGAAAGATTTTGTGGGCGAAGGCGACGCGAGTGAAGGAGATCCTCGAGGTCCAAGAGGCGGAGGTGCTAGCTATCCTTGATGTTGTCCGTGAGGCTAATCGGTATGGTTATCAGCGAATTGTTGTTGAGACCGACTGAAAATAGATCAATGATATGCTACAATCGAATGCTACTGGAAGAAATGAAGTTTCGCTTATCGTGATGCTATACGGGAGGAGATACCAACCTTTGTGGCGATGAAGTGGTCGTTTGTGAAACGAGTTCAAAATTGTCTTGCTCATTTAGTTGCACATTTCGATTTTAGTTCTGTTCCGGTACGGAAATAATTAACCCGACTTCGGATTCGGGTTGTATGTTCAGAATGTTGTTGGGTTATTGTTCGTCCAAATTTCTTCAACCTCTCTTTTCTCCCACTCAGGCGATCAGACCTTCCCGGCGGATTGAGCCTGCTCCCTGCACAGTGAACGCACAGGGCCTCGGAGGTTGTCCGAGGGAACCCTCTCCGATGCCTAAGTCAGTCTGTGAAATGCCTTGATGAACCTAGTTCGTGAGGAGCTAGGTGGCGTTTTAGAGTGAGAGCCTAGAGAGAGAAAATCCAACCCCTCTCAAGTGGGAAATGAGTGAGTATTTATACCTTCCCACAAGAGAGAGGGAGAGAAGTGGAGAGAGGAAGAAAGGGTGGATACGGGGGTGACAAGTGGCTTCACCTTATCCACCCATTTTCCCTTACCTTAGGCGGAATGACGGATGGGCCCTCGGCTTCCCCTGCCCGTACTGGGGGGTCGGGACACCCTGAGAACCAGCAAGCAGGGGAGCTTGACTGCCCTGCTCGACAAGCGACAAGGCCCTGCCGAGCAGGCACAAGCCTTGGAGTATTCTCAGCGGCCTTCAGCAGGGTGGGCATGCTGGGCAACCCTTCCCCTGCCCTAGGGGTGAATTATTCCGGGGTGACAAGGGCGGGCGACCCGCGGTATTTTGTTAACTCCCATCAATTGACCCACGCCAGCCAGGGGGGGAGCAAGGTTTCCCTTTGGCAGGCGTCTTACAGAATAGGATGGAGTTGACTTTTGAGCTCCCTTGCATTTAATGCGTTGCTTGTTCCCGAGGTAGGAAGCCCAAGCGCATTGGTTATGACAAGGAGGGCTAGAATGTTCTTTTGGTAATGATTGTTTCTTTTTGCAAAGTGGATTCTTGGGCAATGTGCGGATCTTATGATTGGCTTCCTCTCTTACAAGGGTGGTTGGAGCACCATTAATGGCGAGCTTCTTGCTTCTATATAAGCTCCGGTCTCCCTCACCATTTTCGCACCTTTACCTCGCAACTTTTCTGTTATCCTCCTCCAAAATATTTGAGAGCCGATGTCTTGGATCAGGAAAAGAGTTTTCTGATGTGGAATCTACGTAGAAATCCGCTGTTTCAGAGGGCGTCGTCGTTTAAGATATGCTAAGAGAGCTCACCAGGTCCTTTGTAGAAGTGAAAGGAGGCGCTCCCGCTCTCGACGGGCGGCTAAGAGGAAAGCCCTTTCCAGGTCTGGCAGGCATCCTGGGTCTTCTTCTGCTGGCCCACGCCTTGGGCGATGCACCCGAACTTGAGGGTGCTATGACAGGGGTTGCCATAATTGCTTTCCGTGGCTACATCCAGAGCAGTTTGTCCCAAACTGCCCTGAGCTTACCTCCTCCCCAGAGTCAGGCCCTTCCTCCACTTTGGGGGAGAAGATGGGTCGTGAATTCCCTGGTGACACTAGAACTGTCCCCTTTGGTCATGACTGGGACACAAGCAGCCGTGACTCCGAGGATAGCGAGGGTCATTGTTATTCTTCAGGCGGTGTCGAGGACGACCTCTCTACTGATCCCTTCAAGAGCTCTGATGACTGGGACTGGGGGTCTCCTCTGGATGACTACAGCCCTGAGAATTACTCCCCGGGCCCTGACGATGACTAGGCATGCTCTAGATTTGCAGGCTAGTTAACTGGGGCAGAAATCAGGCCCTTGTACTTTTATTTGCATGTCTAGAATGTAACTTGTCCATTTTTGGGCTCCTTTTCAAATTAATGAAAAATCAAGCGGATTATTATTATTGTTTTTTTTAAAGGGAATGACGTCACTGGGGGAGTCAATCCTCTGACGCCTTTTGTCTTCTCGAGGCTTTTCTTGGGAAGAGGTGGGCAGCTGGTTGTTAAAAGTGTGACACGTGGAGGCAATTTATGGGGAGGACTTTGCAAGAGGGGCGACCCTTCAGTTGCCTAGGCCTATATAAGCCTTTCTCCTCCCCTCATTTCCCTCTTTCACACTTTCGAAACTTAAACCCCTCTTCATATTTCTTCACTCTCTTTGCTGCTGAGAATTTTTCAAGGCTTGAGGAGCGCTTACCTTCGGATTTTTCAGCGACGGTCACCGTTCTAGGTTAGAATCTTACTTCTAAATCTTCGTTTTTCTTTCTTTTCCTCATACTTCTTCTTCACAAAATAGCAAGTCTCGCGCTCGTGCTCTTTCACTCAGTCCGTCGTCTGGGAGGACAGAGGGTAGGGAAGGGGGTAGAGCTGACCTAGCCTCTTCTTCCGGGATTAGGCCCGGTGGGAGGGACCGCTTTGAGGGAGAAGAGGATGCCAAACCTGCTCCTTTCGATATCGTCGATTTTGACGACGAGGCACTAAAGGTAGACCCCTTCACAATTGCTGGTCCCCTTATTCCCAGGGAGAGAGGGAAAACATACTTTTTGGACAAAAACAAGTACCTGATCCCCTCGAAAACCTACCCCAAAGCCAAGAACCGAGACCTAATTTTGGAGAGTAACGCTGCCGAGGAAATTGAGAAGTTTTATCACTTCGGGGAGGGGTACACAATTATAGTTCCAGGGGAGAAAGACACAGTATGCTGTCCTCCTGACGGCTGTGTGGCCGTTTATCATAAAAGTCTGGAATTCGGCCTGCGATTCCCTCTGCACCCCTTCTTGGAGGAGACCTTTAGGAGGATGAATGTGGCCATAGCCCAATTGACTGCCTCGGCGATTAGGTCATTGGTAGCCTACACCTGGACTTGCATCTTCCATGGGGAGGGGCCTTCTATTGACGCCTTGCGTTTCATGGTTGGGTTGCAAATGGTGTCTTCATCAGGGGGAAATGGCTCCCCTGGGTACTGGTCCCTTCAAAGGCAGAAAAAGTATGCTCTAGTTTGGCCGGCTTTAAGCAGCCTGAAAGACTGGAAGAACAATTTTTTGTATGTTCATAGTGCTTCAAGGTGGCGGATTCCTAGGCACTTTAGGAATCATGTTCATACCCGTATGGAAACTCGTGAAGAGTACCATCCAGGCGTCGGGGGGAAAGCTCTGGAGGTAAAACTGAGCAAGATGGAAGAGAAATTAGTCAAGAAGTTCGAGGTAGTTGTTGACAAGTCTGGCGTTTGCGGCCATGCCTTCTGGCTCCCTCATGCAGAGCTCATAGCCACAGATGAATATCTGCTCCCAGTGAGCCTGATCCCTGGCCTTGAAGGTAGTTCAGGGGTTTTCACCGGCGTGGTTTTCTCGAGGCTTCTATCCCTCTATGCTTTCTTAACTGGCTGTTTATTCGTCCTGCAGGTTCTGCTTCTCGCCTTTGGACAAGGAAGCAGATAAGGAGGCTCGGTCTGTCCGAGGAGTTTGTCATTTTTTTGAAGCGTCCCTCTCTTCCTTCCAATTTCAAGAAAGGGGAGAAGAATATGATGAGGTTTGTGAAGGATTTCTCTTCTGACCGACGACTCCCTCTTCCTCCACGACTAAAGCCGGCGGTTCCTCCCTCTAGTGCCCAGGGTGGGGAGGCTGAGGTTACCTCTGAGGCCACCCCTTCTGTTTGCAGGCAGGGTGATTCTCCTGTTGGGACTCATATTTCCCAGGGGTCACGCCCTGCGGATTCTGAAGGAACTGGAGAGAGTGTTCCCCTTGTGCGCAGGAGGAAAAGGAATAGGGAACCTTCAGAGGTTGTGCCTATGGTTGACTTGGAGGCCGATGTGGAGACCCCCGAGGCCAAACGCCCTGCTCGTGACATTCCAGGCACCCTTTTCTCGGAGGAAAATACGGAGTTTCACTATACTGCAGGCGATAGCGTTGATGTGTCGGGCCTGCTTTCAGACTCCGGCGCCGTTTTGGCAGATCGTCTTACTAAGTCTATAACCTCTACCTCCAACCAGGTGATTCAATATATCCAGCGCACCTCCAAGGTGTTGCAGGCTTCTGCCGAGCTGGCGGCTCTCAGCCGCCTGAGCGATTAAGAGCTGGCTGTCACTCCTGGGGTTCCCCCTCCTGACCGTTTGGCTATCGTTGAAAGGGACGTCATTCTGATCACCAACTTGAGGGATAAGCTGTCGAAGCAGGAGAGCGAGCTGGAGGAGGCGAAGGGCCAGGCCAGTCGGTGAAAGCTTCAAGGGGAGAAGGCTGTAAGGGAAGCGTCCAAGTTGGAGGCGAAGCTGAAGGAGAGCCGCCTGGCGATGAAGCGTGCTACAATATCCCTGGTCGAGATGGAGCATTTTAAGAGAAAAGCAGCTGACTTGGAGGAGAAGCTGTCCAAAGCTGACTCAGACTTCAAGCAGGCTCAGGATAAATGGCAAGAAGAGAAGGATGCCATCCTGAAGGAGACTGAAACTGCAGTGGACATGAGTTTTGAGAATGGAGCCAACTCCTCCCTGGAGCTTGTTATGGAGGTAATTAGGGAGATGTTCCCTGTTTTTGACGAGGATGCTTTCCGGAACCTCTATTCTGCCAAAAACGAAGCTCGGGCAGCCAGACCACCTGAGGAGACTGCTGGTCCCAGCCAGGGTGCTCCTAATGCTTAGGCTTTTCTGATAACAACTCAAAAACTCTTGTGCTGAGCCCTGATGTGGCCCGCATTATTTGTAATATTTTGGTTTCTTTGGATTTTCGTTCTGGTGCTTTTGTTGAACAATTTTACTTCTTCATGGATCTGCTTATGAATACCTTTTCCTTATCTCTATTTATTTTGCCTCCCTTAGGATATGGCTTGCCCCCTGCCTACTTAAAGGCAGGAGGGGGGTCTGCGTTTTTTATACAAGGCTGGGGGATTGCCCCCAGTCCTTGTTCATTTTTGGCGTGCGGAGCTTGGCCTGACCCTGGCTTCTTGTTCGAAGTCCAGGGGGTCTGCCCCCTGCCTGCCCAGAGGCAGGAGGGGGGTCTGCGTTTTTTATACAAGGCTGGGGGGATTGCCCCCAGTCCTCGTTCATTTTTGGCGTGCGAAGCCTGGCCTGACCCTGGCTTCTTGTTCGAAGTCCAGGGGGCCTGCCCCCTGCCTGCCCAGAGGCAGGGAGGGAGGCTTTTGCGTTTTTTATACAAGGTTGGGAAGCCTGCCCCCAGTCCTTGTTCATTCGGCACGTGAGGCCCGGCCTGACCCTGGCTTTTGATCAAAGTCCAGGGGGCCTGCCCCCTGCCTGCCCGGGGGTAGGCAGAGGGACTTAGAATTTTTGTTGGAGGGTCCATTTTCCTTGGTTCTGGCAACAGGGGGGCCTCCCCATATTGCCCCCTGCTCGTTTGTGTGTGAAAATGCAAGTTTGAACAGACAACGAGTATGGATTCGAAGTTCCTTTCATTTCTTTGCCAAAAAAGCTAACATAAGTGTGGTCGGAGCCGTCGACATTCTTATTCTGACCGTTCTCCGCCAGTTTTTCTGAAAACAAAATTTACTTAAGACTTGCTAGACATAGTACTTTTTTAAAGTGTCGGCATTTCAGTGCGCGTTCAAATCTTGGCCTTCAAGGTTGGCGATTCTGTATGTGCCTGGCCCTAAAATCCGGGTCACCTGATATGGGCCTTCCCAGTTGGCACTTAGCTTGCCATGCTCTCTTGACCTTCCTACAGCCTGTGTTTTTCTTAGAACCAGGTCGCCTATCTGGAAGCTTCTCTCATGTACCTTCTTGTTGTATGCTTTCCTCATCCGCTACTGGTAGGCGACGATGTTAACGCTAGCCTCCTCCCTTACTTCGCTGACCAGGTCTAAGGCCTCGGTCATCGCTACTTCATTCTCTGCCCGATCATACTGCAGGGATCGCAGGGTGGGAATTCTTGCTTCCATGGGTAGAAGGGCCTCTGCCCCGTAGACCAGGCCAAAGGGGGTCTGACCTGTGGACTCTTTTCGAGTGGTCCTGATTGACCAGAGTATACTTGGTAGCTCGTCAGTCCACCTGCCCGTAAGGTCATCTACCATCTTTTTGAGACCGTTCAGGATCTGTTTGTTGGCTGCCTCTGCCTGTCCGTTGGTCTGGGGGTGGCAGACGGCAGAGTAGGCAACTGTAACGCCATGGCCTTCCAACCAGATCCTTAGAGGGTCATTATCAAATTGCCTTCCATGATCAAACACCAACACCTTTGGTAGGCCGAATCTGGTGATGATATTCCTCCATATCACCTTCCTGACTGCAGGCTCAGTAATGTTCGGCACTGCCTCAGCCTCTACCCACTTGGTGAAGTAGTCTATTGCCACAATCAAGAATTTTCTACCCCCGGTTGCCACTGCAAAAGGACCCAGTATGTCCATCCCCCACTGAGCGAAGGGGATGGGGGATAGGATTGGTCTGAGTTCTTGGGCCGGGGCATGGATGGGGCAAAGAGTTGACATTTCCTGCACTTTTGAGTCAAGTCTTTTGCGTCGGCCAGTAGTATCCCGCCCTTAAGGCCTTGTGAGCAAATGACTTCCCTCCTATGTGATGACCACATATCCCTGAATGGATGTCATCCATTACTTCTGCAGCCTGTCCTGCCCCTAGACATTTTAGCAGGGGTGATGAGAATGATTTCTTGTATAAGTCCTCTCCAATTAGCATGAACCACGCGGCTCTTGCCGGCATCTTTCTCTTCTGCACAGAGTCAGATGGTAAAACTCCGTATTTTTTGAATCAGATAATTGGGGTCATCCAATCCTCAGGCCCTGCCTCCTCGACAGCGCTGATTGGCTGGCAGGGGGTGGTGGACTTTTCCTGGATGACGTCTACCCAGACTGACCTCCGTATGTCTTGCAGGCTGGAACTGGCTAGTTTTGACAGGGCATCTGCCCGGTTGTTCTGGGACCGGGGGATCTGCCTGACTTCATATAACTTCAGGCCTGACAACTCTCTCTTTACCTTTTCTAGGTATGCGGCCATTGCCTGATCCCTGGCCTCGTATTCCCCATTGATTTGGTTGGCGATGAGCTGGGAGTCTGTTGCCAGGACAATCCGCTCTGCTCCTGCAGCTTTGGCTAAATTAACGCCTGCGAGTAATGCCTCGTACTCGGCTTCGTTGTTCGATGCTGGGAAAACGAATCTAAGTGCGTGCTCAAAGTCTGCCCCTTCTGGGCTGGTTAGCATGACTCCGGCCCCTGCACCATTAGCTGTGGAAGACCCATCGGTGTACACCACCCATTCGCCGGCAGGCGGGCTGTCTTCCTCAAAGTGGGAGCACTCTGCTAAGAAGTCGGCCAGGGCCTGCGCCTTGATGGTTGTTCTAGATTGGTATGTTATTCCAAGTCCACTCAACTCGATGACCCATTTTAGCAGCCTGCCTGATTTCTCAAACTTCTCCAGTACTTTCTCTAAAGGTTGGTCTGTCAGCACAATGACAGGGTGCGCGTTAAAGTAAGGCCTTAATTTCCTGGCTGCTATGACAACCGCGTAGGCTGCTTTTTCGACCATTGGATAGTTCTTTTCCGCTGCCCCCAGGGCATGAGTTACAAAGTATATAGGTTGCTGGGCGCCTGCTTCTTCTCTTAAGATAACTGCGCTTACTATCACATTAGTTGCAGCAATGTAGAGGAAGAGTTTCTCCCCTGCTACTGGCCTCGCCAGGGTGGGGGGTTTCTTCAAATGTTCCTTCAATTGTTCGAAGGCTTCTTTTTGTTCATCCTCCCATTTAAACTGCTTGTTGCCCTTCAATACTTTGAAGAATGGAGTCGACTTGTCTGCTGACCTGGCAATGAAGCGTGCCAGGGCGGCCATTCTGCCTGTCAGACGTTGGATGTCCCTTATGGTTCTGGGTTCAGGAAGGTCTAGAACAGCCTGTACTTTCTCAGGGTTAGCGTCTATCCCTCGAGAGCTGACCAGAAAACCTAAGAATTTGCCAGAGCGAACTCCGAACGTGCATTTCTTTGGATTGAGTTTCATCTTGTAGGCGCGCAGGGAGGAGAAAGTCTCCTGCAGGTCTGCCAAGTGTTCATCGTCTCCCTTGCTTTTCACAATAGCGTCGTCGACATAAGCTTCTAGGTTTCTGCCTTTTTTATTTTCGAAAACCTTGTCGACCAGGCGCTGGTATGTGGCTCCTGCGTTTTTAAGCCCAAACGGCATCATTTTGTACATGTAGGTGCCTGAACTGGTGATGAAGGCACACTTCACCCTGTCCGGTTGCCATAAGTACACCTGATGATACCCTGAAAAGGCGTCCAGGAAGCTCAGCATGGAGTATCCACTGGTAGCGTCTACCAGTTGGTCAATCCTGGGGAGTGGGTAGCAGTCCTTCGGGCAGGCCTTGTTAAGGTTCGTAAAGTCCACACTCATCCTCCATGCGCCCGAGGATTTCTTAACCATGACCACATTCGCCAGCCACTCTGGGTAGTCGAAAACCTCAATGAAATCTGCATTCAGAAGTTTTTCAATTTCTTCTTTAATCGCCACGTCCTTCTCTGCGGACATATTTCGCTTTTTCTGCTTTACAGGGCGAGCGCCCGCGTTTACGTTCAACATGTGAACGATATATGCTGGATCGACCCCTGGCATCTCGTCTGCCGAGTAAGCGAATACATCCTTGTTATCCTTTAGTACCTTGATTAGTTCAGCCTGGTAAGACTCTTCCAGGTCAGCCCCTATGAGGACCTGCCTCCCTGGTTCTAAGTCCACCAGCAAGCTCTCCCCCCAGGTTCCAGGTGGTCGGACGCCTGATGACCGACTGGGATCTCACCTTCCCTGCTGGGGGAACTGTCGGCTTTTCTCTTTCCTTTCCTTTCACTTTCGTGAGTTTGCAGGGCCACGGAGTAGCATTGCCTGGCCAACTCCTGGTCTCCGTGCACTTTTCCTTCTAGGCCAAAATCCGTAACATAGGCTACGGTGAGCGCCCTGATTGATACGGCTGCTTCGATCTCATCCAGGGTGGCCCTGCCAATCAGGGCATTGTACGCAGACCTTGCATCTACTACAACAAACGATGCCCTGATATTTCTGGCAGAGGTCCCCTCCTCGAATGTCACAGGCAGGTCTATAATTCCCATGGGCAGTATACCTGCCCCACTGAACCCATACAATGATCCAGGGGCAGGTCGCAGGTGCCTCTTTTCCAGGACCATTTTATCGAAGGCATCCTTGTATAGTAGGTTCGTGTATGCGCCGGTATCCACCATGCATCACCGCACAATGTGGTTACTGATTTCTAGGGATAGTACCAAGGGATCGCTATGGGGATACACCACCCGCCCTGCTCAGGGGTGATGCTCAGCGTCATACCCCTCGGGCTTCCCGCCCTTTCAGCGTAACAGATTTGGTTCTTCAGTTCACGAATCTGTCTCTTCTGACTTCTTCTGCTGGTTTGGCCCTCTGCATCCCCTGATATCACATGGATTATCAGGCGGTTCTGCGCCGAGCCTTCAGGTTTTTCCGGTGTTTCCTTCTGAGTTTTATTCCTTGCTGCGTAGTTCGCCAGCCAGCCATTCCTGATTAGTTTTTCGATTTCATCTTTCAGGTGGCGGCACTCCTCAGTGGTGTGGCCTACGCAATCATGGAAGGTACAGAACTTCTTGGGGTCCCCCTTTGGGCTGCGTGGTTTGCTCGGACGGTTTCACTTGGCAGTCTCCTTTTCTAGTTCGAAGATCTCTGCCCTGGACTTGTTGAGGGCTGTATAGCTGTCAAATCTAGGTTGGTAGACTGTGCGCTCCTTTTTAGGGTATCCCCTTCTTCGGTTCTCTGCTTCCCGGATTCATTCCTGCCGCGTCCACCCTGCGGTCCCCCCTGCTGCTTGGTAGGACCTGCGGGGGTATCCGGCAGGCTGTGGAACTCTTCTTGCAGCATAAACCCTTCTGCGATTTTCCTGGCCTTCGCCAGAGATTCCGGCTGGGCCCTGATCATCTGGTTCTTCATCTCTCCGGGGAGCAGGGAGTTAGTCAGCGCGTATGCTGCTGTCGGATCGTCAATTTCTTTTACTTGTTGAAATGACAGGTCGAATCTCTTCAAGTATTCTCTGACGGTTTCGCCCTTTTTCTGCCTGAGAGTCATTAGGTCGAACCGCGTGAGACGTCGTCTCTTGTTTCCCGCATACTGGTCAAGGAAGGCCTCAGCCAACTCGATGAAGAAGCAGATTGACCTCTGTGGCAGGTCTCTAAACCATCCCTGGGCCAGGCCCACCAGGGTGGTTGGAAAAATCTTGCACCAAACCGCGTCGTCGGCGTCATACATGCCCATATGACTCTCGTACGCCGCCAAGTGATCCTCCGGGTCAGTCATGTCGTCAAACTTAACAGAGGGCATCTTAATTTTGGGGATGGGGTATCCCTGCACCTCAGGGTGAAGTGGGGTTTTGGTTGGCCTGCCCACCATTCTCGACCTGCTCACGCCAGAGTAGTGACCGTGGTCGTCCCTTCTGTTAGGGGTCGGTCTCCTACTTTCAGGGGAGCGGTACCTAGGTGGGCGTCTGCTTATCGCTTCGTCGTCCCTGGGAGGGGAATGATGCCGTGAGCGCTTCTTTTGAGCAGGCTCGATGTTATCATCCTGACGGTGCCTTGACTTTAGAGGCTGGCCATTGTTAAGTCTGGACTGCAGGCTCTGGGACAGTCCTGGTGCAGGCTGCGATTCTTCAACTGGTGTCAGCCTGGAGAACACATCTCCCTGTTTCTCCCCCAGGCGTTTGGACACTGGCTCCTTATGCCTCATGCGATTCTTCAGGTCTTGGGATAAGCCCCTTTTTTCACGAGCAGCCGTGGACTCTGTAGTGTGAATGGAGAACGCCTCTTGCTGCGCAGGCGGTTCTAGACGGTCTCCTGTGACCCGCCTTTGCACCTGTGCATACGCCTGAGCTGTCTTCCTGGCCTTTCTATGAACGTTTCTAGCGGCGGTCCGCTTTGAGCCCCCGATTCCCCCTCCGCTTTTAAAGTGGAGCAACCTGGGGGTCGTGGCGACCCTGCCTACCAGATCATCTGGAGTAAACTCCTGATTCAACATTGCTGAGAAAAATGCTGCGGTCTGCATCACCTGGGCAGGGGTGAGATTTAGAGTTTGCCTTGGGTGTGCCCCCTGCCCTGCCGTGGCAGCTACCCCTTGACCCGGCGCTCCCTGGAGGCTGGCCCGCCCCACGCCTGGAATCGTGGCGGCGGGTGTTACCTCTGGCGGCATGCCATATAGGGGAGCGTTGGGTGGGTTGTTGGTCCTGCCCCAGAACTGGCATCGAAAATTTCAGGCATGTTTGATTGTAATTGGTTAATTTTGTCTTTGAGAATGGTTGATTTTGTGGGTAATTTCGTGGGTACAACCGTATGCGTCCCCACAGACGGCGCCAAATTGTTCCGGTACGGAAACAATTAACCCGACTTCGGATTCGGGTTGTATGTTCAGAATGTTGTTGGGTTATTGTTCGTCCAAATTTCTTCAACCTCTCTTTTCTCCCACTCCGGCGATCAGACCTTCCCGGCGGATTGAGCCTGCTCCCTGCACAGTGAACGCACAGGGCCTCGGAGGTTGTTCGAGGGAACCCTCTCCGATGCCTAAGTCAGTCTGTGAAATGCCTTGATGAACCTAGTTCGTGAGGAGCTAGGTGGCGTTTTAGAGTGAGAGCCTAGAGAGAGAAAATCCAACCCCTCTCAAGTGGGAAATGAGTGAGTATTTATACCTTCCCACAAGAGAGAGGGAGAGAAGTGGAGAGAGGAAGAATGGGTGGATACGGGGGTGACAAGTGGCTTCACCTCATCCACCCATTTTCCCTTACCTTAGGCGGAATGACGGATGGGCCCTCGGCTTCCCCTGCCCGTACTGGGGGTCGGGACACCCTGAGAACCAGCAAGCAGGGGAGCTTGACTGCCCTGCTCGACAGGCGACAAGGCCCTGCCGAGCAGGCACAAGCCTTGGAGTATTCTCAGCGGCCTTCAGCAGGGTGGGCATGCTGGGCAACCCTTCCCCTGCCCTAGGGGTGAATTATTCCGGGGTGACAAGGGCGGACGACCCGCGGTATTTTGTTAACTCCCATCAAGTTCGATTCCTAATATGTGTGTTTGGGAGGGCGTTTTGCCTCCGAATTTCTTTATTATGGCTGAGGCCGATCTTAATGTAGTCAACTAATCCACTATGTGGATTTTTCAAAAAAAAAAACATAAATTTGTAATTGTATGATTAATAGGAAGACAATCCATTTTCCTTCCAAATCTTGCCTATTTTGGCAAGATTTTATTTTACACTAAAATGTATCAATCTCATCCCTCCATTTCCTTCCCCCCTCTATTTCTCTCCCTTCCTAAATGGTATCCAAACAAAGGATAGTCCATCCCTCTTTTTCCCTCCATTTCCCCTTATCCAAACGCACCCTAAGTAAAATGGACTAACTAAAAAAATATGGGGCATTGATGCTAACTAAAAAAGATGGAGGAAGTAGTATTTAGTAGAATACGGAGTAATATATATAGTTCCACCAGCCAAAAAAAGCATGAAATGAAATACTCCCTCCGAGTTCCTATTATTGTCCAACTTTCCTTTTTGGACTGAATTTGATTTTTGTCTCACTTTCCTTTTTAGATCATCAATGTATGGTTCACAATTACTCTCCTATTTCTCTCTTTTTTTTTCTTTTTTCAACCACTCATTTCCCCTTCCTTATTTTTCACCCCAAAACTTTTTGGGACAATAATAGAAACTCGGAGGGAGTACTATATAAGTCCGGAGTTATTTGTTCAACTTTCTATTTTAGGAATGTGATTTATGAGTAATTTGATCACACTTGTTTTCTTTGATCCAGGCGGAACAAATAAGAAAGCCTATAAATAATCCTCTCCTCCCTCCATGGTCTTTGTGCCAAAGCCGAAGGGGGAACAAATAATAGGGATGGCGGGAGCAGCATTTAAGGACCTACTTTAAAATTTCACACAGGTCCCCAAATTCTGAGGTACGGCCTTGGAAAAAAGGCAATACAGAGTACTGTATAATGGAAAAAAGGGAGACTTGCAATACAGAGCACCATCTATGTTCCTACCACCAAAAGTAATGGAAAAAAGGGTTATAGTGAGAAATGCAATACAGAGTACTGTATAATATTAGCTTGTGAGAAGAAAATGGGAGACTTGCACTTTTTATCTTGTTGACTGAAGAAGATCTTCAATGTCAGTTAAAATAGCAGGGCTTCCAGTTGCCCTTTTATCTTGTTGACTTACCACCAGCTGACCACAAGCACCACTAATATCCTGCCCCATCTCCTTCCGAACTGTCGTTCTAATGTTATATTGCTCTCTCAAGACTTTCTGGAAACACGTCACTTTTGCTTCGCTGCTCGTCTTGAATATACTTAGGCTTCCAATCGGGTTGAAAGGTATCAGATTTACCACCTGCAACATTACATAAAACAGATTAAAAACTAGATTCAGTGAGAATGTTAAGTACTTCCGAGAACACAAAAATCCAATAAATAATCGGAAAACCTGTGTTTGCAGCTTATGTAACAAAATGACTCCAACTCCCTTATGTTTTACTCCCATGTTCCATTAGGGAAATACCACCATATTTTCCGCATTTACAAACTTTTACCCTGTCTAGCTACAAATCTAGCTTAGAATTCTTATCTACTTTGGTTATTTACAGAATTGCCACTCCCATACATGAACAATCAGCCACCGATTCACTCCTCCCCTTTAACTCACTCACCCTCCCTTTGGAAACCCCGAGTATATTGTCAAAAAAAGAACACACAAGTATATATTACACAACCCCTTACATACCTCTTCACCACCATAACCACAACCACAACCACAACCACTTCCACCAAAATCATCGCCTCCGCAACCGCTGTCATTACTGGTCACCATGCCACCGCCATTTTCCTCAACCCTTGTTGATGCCACCTCGTTCAACTTCATTCCCACCTCCATTTACTCTTCCCACTATCATTGGCGCCATTTCCTTCGAGCTCTTTCTCTAGATTAGATCTATCCCCCCCCTCCCATTTACAAAACTAGGATGGCAGTTTGTGGGTTTTGTTGGAGATGTGCGGGTTTCATTGGATTCTTGGATGGATGATGCCCGCCGATGAGGATGGCGAGCAGTTGTAACTCGTAACAGAGGGTTTCGTAAGAGGATGAGTATGGAAGAGAGCAACTGCTGCCGTGATGAGCCAAAGAAGAGAGAGGTAGTCGAAAGGAAGTGGTGGTTGCCTATTTGGTGAACTGTTGCTAGTAGGGAGGTCGAGCACTAGACTATGGCGATAGTGGGGGAGGGGACGGGTACTTGAGGAGAGGGGGTGTGAGAGAGGACTATTAATTAGTTTGGTTAATTATGACTTAACTGGTGGCCAACTTGCTAGGCTAATTATCTTAATATTGTACTCCATATTTCTAGAGAACCATGCCAAAAGAAAATCAGAAAAACACTTCGGAAGGGAGGAAAAATGAAATAGAGATGAAGAACTACTAACCACTTCCAATGTCTCCAGCAATTTGCCAAGTTGATGTGCATGATCCTCTTCATCATTTATGCCATCAAGCATTATATACTCGATAAATATTTTCTGTTGACTAGATAGTGAATGTGGGGGTAAGTGGAATAAACGAAATTAAACCTGCAGCAATGATTGCAGAAATAGAAGTAAACTTATACTGAAACACATTTGTTTTTGTACCTGTTCTTTTGGTACAGATGAAGAGCATCCATAAGTTTTACTAGAGGAAAGGCCCTGGCCGCTGGCATGATTTGGCATCGAATTTCTTGAACTGGTGCATGAAGTGATACTGCTAGATTCAGATTTGGTAGATCTGAATGAAGCTTGTTAATGGCATGTACAATTCCAACCTGTAGTAGAGCATAGCATGTAACAGATCCATAAACAAATAATCCGAAGTAACACAATGAGCCAGCATCACTTCTTGGCATTCCATGCCAAACATCCTAACTATAGCCATATGAGACTGTAATTGGAAAAAAATGAACAGTAAGTTCTCTTTCTTGTCTTGACTTGTACGGCATTCAAGTAATTTTGTCAGTGAATATGCTTAACAGGGTAAGAATTTATTTTAAATTACAACAGCCTGCCTTTGTGTGTTTGCTGACACTAGGGGTTGTGAATCAGATTAGATTAAAACGCGATCAGGTAAGTATGTCACAATACTTGCGGACTGACTGCCACAGATTGAAGGGATTATGCCATGAATTAAGTTGCTTTCCACTTTGAGCCTTAAAAGGATAAGCTGCGGGTCCAAAACGCATTAACATCAGTATCAAAACCCAGGTGCCAGCAAACCTATAATAGATGAGTACTAGATTTCAGGGTTGCCGCATGCTGGTGAATTAATGACACCATCATAATAAATACTCCGTAACTCATTCTAAGCTATCAGATAGGTTCAATAAAGTAGACAATGCTACACAAAGAAACACAGTAAGGTCATAGCTTCATAGCAAACATGCTGCTAAATACAGTGGTAAGGAATTCTCATAGATTTAAAATTGAAATGACCAAAGAAGAAAAATAAAGGAGTTAAAAAAAAGGCGCTGGAGGAGGGAATCAAATAGGCTTATACAACAATTATACAATAAACATGCAGCAAAATATATAAATTAAATGCCTTGTTCTTTCCAACATAATTTCGGTTCATTTCAGTTAAGTAAGATTTAGCTCCATGTGGCTCACTTCAGTTCAGTTGAGCCTCATTCACTTCAGTTCGTTAAGTTCATCCCCATTCAATGTATCTCAATAATTCGGTCCCATTCAATTCACTTCAGGTAAGCCTAGTTTGGTTCAAATCGGTTTAGTCAGAAAGAAAAGGCAAGTCTCGGTCTCTCACTAATGGCACTAATAGAAAGATAAACATTGAAGCAATGCATACCGTTGATACAGTGATTCTC
The DNA here is from genome assembly GCA_958450325.1 of Agrostemma githago. Classification (NCBI taxonomy): domain Eukaryota; kingdom Viridiplantae; phylum Streptophyta; class Magnoliopsida; order Caryophyllales; family Caryophyllaceae; genus Agrostemma; species Agrostemma githago. Next base: position 35,036,000 of record OY288262.1, read on the forward strand.
TTTGGTGACAACTGAAATGGAGATCTCATCATAATACGAATAGCTTCAACCAATGCAGAATAATTATTCAGCGGTTCTCCCATTCCCTGCCGATAGAATATATTATCAAATTGACTACAATTCTGTTCACATGATATCACATGAATATTGTGCATTATCATACTATTATTGCAGGTCATAACCATTCATATGTTTTCATGTTAAGCCAGATGCACAGACATCACCACATGGTAAACAAAAATTGTATGCAAAATTGTTGGGACAGAGCTTTGCCAAAAACTAAATTACAAATTAGTTAAGGAAGAGAAATACCATGAAGACCACATTACGTATGTTTGATATACGAGAGGCATGCACCAATTGCTCCACAATTTCTCCTGTTGATAGATTATTTTTAAATCCCATGCTACCGGTTGCACAGAACTTGCATCCCATTTTGCAGCCAACCTGCAGAACCACACCAGAAAGGTAAAAGATTGTTGTGTCATCCCATGCTACCGGTCACTAAAAGATTATAAAAATGGTGAACATAGAGCAAAAAAGCAGATGCAAGCGAAGCAACAAATAGTGTGCCTATCTTCAATTACAATGCCAATGAATGAACTATAACAAAGCTGAAATGGTACAGGCATCATCACTTTTAAGGCACTTCAAGAACTAACAAGCCTCTTCAAATTCTAAAGGTAACTGCTGCTATTTATTTCAGAAGGTCAGAGTGACCTCGCATACTCACATGGCAAAAGTCCAATATTTGGACAAATATGAGTTGAAAGTTATGGATACCACACAAAAGTTGTGCTACACCTTCTAGCTAACACAAATTTAAAAACAAAATCCAAATTTTGTCGATCATGTATTAATACTAAATTGTCTTGTTATTATCTTAGACTAACAACTGCCCTAGCATGATCCCCACATGCCAACCAGCTTTCCACTAACTTCTCATAATTTAAAGTCAGACTGACTCAAATAACACCTTTTATCCATAGGACCATAGACAAGAGCAATAAGACTTTTCCAACTCAGCTTCCCACAAACTTATTTCATTTTCATTTCACGGCTTGAATATCTACATTTACTAAACATTACACACACAAATCAACTTTTGATGGTTTTCATTTACCACTTTAGTCATGTAAAGCATTATTTTAAATGTTAAATAATTCTAATTTTCTTTATATTTCAATAGTTACTCTTTTTTATATGGATTTTCTTACTTGTGCCCCTCAAGGATGCACTAATCTCACTTGTACCCCCATCCACTCATACCATGTGACTGTACTTGCATAACAAACGTGACCATAATGCAAAGAATCATCAAACTTAACGTTAAGTGTCGTTTTACTTGGATACTCCATGTTTCTTTCGGATCACCCTTAAAACTTACTCTTTTTTTCACTTTGCATGATCATTTTGAAAACCCGTAACTTTCTTTGTTCCTATTTGGTCTCAAGGATTCACTTCCATTAATTACATTGATCAAATATGTTTCAACCTCATATAGTCATATGCCTCAATGATATGCACAGCAGTACAGAATATGTGAGCTAAGAAACAACAAACTAGATTGGTAGATTAATAGTGATGAGTAAAAAAAAGAAGGCTTAGTAAAAATCCCCCAAAAAAAAGAATTGGATCATAACGTTATTCATGCATCCCAAAATTTTGACAGCCATTTCAGAGATTAAATCACAGTAGCAGGTACTCCAATGTTTAGCTATATAACTATATCCTTTGAGGTACTAAAATTCTCCATGAGGTAAACCCGTTAAGATAGTGATGGCAGTTCCTTTAAGTTCATGATCTTTCGTGAGATATATTGACACAAATATTGAAATATATTCAGTAGTGCCAGAAGTAGCTATCGCTAGAGTTACAAAATTGACCTGGCCCGATTAGCTTGTACTAAAACCCGAATCATATATCTAGAAGGACTTGAAATCAGATTCGGTACTTTTTGAAAGGACTCAACCTGAAACCATAAGAGAAGCTGACTCGAAGATGACATGGTAGACCCAAATGACTCAACTCTTACCTACGAAACTACTCCAAATGTCCCATGAGTAATTAATGAAAAAGACACTTAACCTTATTTGCATAATGGTCATGATTGTTGTGTAATATAAGAGTTAGAGGGTATAGGTGGGTAGGCTTATCAGAAAAACAGGGGTGCTAGTGGGATTGTGGGATACCAGCAGGGTACAAGTGAGAAAATCATTTTCTTTAATAGTGAGTCCCTCTGTCACAGACTCATAAACTATAGTTTCTCATGTTATTTAAAAAAAGAATCTGTTTCTATTTCCTATAAACTGTGATCTAAAAGCAAAAGATATCCATTCATGGGAACCAAGGAGGTATTCTTTACAATAAAAAAAAATACGAATTTAATTAAATTATCAATTACGGTAAATAAAAACATAAAATATGAGTCACTAATCACCGCCATATGAGTAGGGTATATTTTTATCCTATCTAAATTAAGAAAAGGGGAAATTACAACTTACCACCACGTATTTCCCGTATTTTACTATACACCATCATGTATTTTGTTTATTACAACTTACCACAAATCACCACCGTATATAAATCTCGACCTTATTTTAACTTAAATCCTGACTCATTAAGTGAGCTATCTTTTTAATAACTAAAATACCCTCACCTCTTTTCATTTAAACCCAACCTCGTTGCCTTATAGTGGGTCAGCCGTTTCGACACTACCATAGTAGCATGTACCATTCCCGTCTGCTCCCCACCATTGCCAAACCAGTAAACCACCTCACGACCTACGTTACTCCGACACGGCGGCCGGCGGCCGTGTCCCGTGTCGACACGACACGGCTGTCGACACGACACGGGACACGTGTCAGACACGCCCTTGACAGACACGACACAGACACGCCGCTGCAGGTTGAGAAGAAGAAGGGTGAAGAGAGAGACAAGGGAAGATAAAGTGTAAAAAACTCATCAGGGAACGACGGTTGGGTGGCTGATGGTGGCAACGGCGGCTGACGTATGATGGTTGTGGTGGCGACGGCGGATGGTGTGTGATGGTTGGGGTGGCGACGGCGGCTGGTTAGAAGAAGTGTACATAACACCATCTTTGGATAGGTTTGGTGGAGTTAATGGGGTAGCCGGGTAGGTGGGGTTTTAATGGGTAGGTGGATGGGTTTTAACTTTTAAGTTTTTAACATTTGTTTATTGTCTCTTACTCACCGGTCACCACACTAATTTCTAGTATTTCACTCATTTTTCCAACCCATTGCAAGTTGCAATCTTTTGGAATTCCAAGGTTCAGTTTAAATTTTTCATTATAATCATACGGAGTATATAGTATTAGGTTTATATTGATAAATTAAATTAAATTATTTTAGTAGTGCCGTGTCCGTGTCGTGTCTACCATCTTGGTAGAGACACGCCGTTGACCGTGTCTACGTGTCTTCAAATTCTAGAAATTATGTGTCCGACACGTCGACACGTGTCCGTGTCCGACACGTGTCCACGAGTCTGAGTAACATAGCTCACGACCATCCCAATTCAACCCATGACTATCAACTCACCGTCATTCACCATGACCACCACGGTAGGTGTTGTACGGTGGTTTATTTCTTAGGTAGGAAACGGTGAGTTCATGAAGGGTGGTAGGTTTAAAGCGGGTAATAACTAAATGAGAAAATATCATTGACAAGATACCACTTGCATAAAAAGGCCAAATCAATTCCAAATGTAAGAAACTTATTACTATGTATCATTGATAAACAAAAGGATATCGTGAAGGATAAGTGAAAACCACTAATAGACAGACATACAGATAGATAGATACCTGAGATGATACACATAAAGTTGACCTTAGACCACCGGAACGGGCTTTCCCCGCATATTTTCCTAAACGCGTATCATATCTCATCACAACAGCTTCCACAAAAGCCCCGTTCTGAACCACATATATGATACATAAGAAAGACAGCATTACATATTTAAATACTGAGGAACGTTGAAAACAAGGAGGGAAACTACAATGAACACACAGTGGAAACTAGAAATTCAACTACATCAAGAAAGAAAGTTTTTCATATTTCAACCATCCTCGCTCGCCACTCAATAGCAGTAATTACAAAATGGTTTGAGTATCATGTGCACCACGTGAACGAAAGATCCAACATACTTGTCCATGAAAACATTACAATAAAAAGAAAGATAGCAAAGACAAGTACTAAAATATGGAACGGATTACGCAGTGCACCACAAGCAAGCAAATATGATCCCGACAAATTGATGAGTTAACCCACCATTATAGCGCAATTACAAATTCATAAGAAAATGAAGCAATAGTACAACAATCACGTTGATTGAAATATGCATCATTCACAAAGTTCACCGTTTTTGTTGATATATGTGATCAGTCCGCACTTGGATTACTGAATTCATTCAGCCGTGAGAGAATCGTGCTTATTTTTCAACCTCAACCCCAAACAAATCAAATATATTGGCTAACAGGATGTAATGGTCGCCAACCCATTATAACGTATGAAACAGTAATGCAGCATCTAATGAGCGGTTCATCCAAATGAACTACTCGTAGAATCACTACTACTACAAAAAAAAGGAAAATCAACTATCAAGAAGGGCAGACCACTGATCACTTATAAACTGAATAAAGAAGCAATTTATGAGTAATAAATTGATCAGCAAAACCTAAAAATAAAGACTCTGCCAAACTCAAAAACACCTGAGAGAGATACAAAATAACTCCGGCATTACAAACTGGCTCGAAAGATCTTAACAGCAAGGCGGTTTTCCCCAAAAACTCATTATGACAGTAATGAGACACAAGTGCATAGAACAAAGTCTCATGTCATGTGATGTGAGAAGCCTAAGGAAAAAGTAAAAACCTGAAGCTTGATGAGAAGCTTAGAGGTGACAGCATCTGTAGAATGGGAGACGGAATGAAGGGAAGAAGACAAAGGCAGGAACTTGGAATTAAGAAGAGAGTAGGCAGCTGAGGGTAACGATGGTATCTCATCCCACTTCACTTCTGGGTTCTTTACAACTTGCCTGTATTGTACAGTAGTATTACTACTATTGTCAACACTAGAACTTGCCTGCCTGCCTGCAAATATATATATTCACAGAGAGAAATAGAAAGAGAAAGTACGTACTTCCAGAGGAAAGGGATGAAGTGGGGGTTGATGCCGGCGGCGCCCAGCTCCGATTTCAGGGCCTCACCGTCGAATATCGATCGAAACACCATTCTTGTATTGTCGCGGCTCTTCTGGCTTTACCGATTCACCCTACCCCCACGCCTCTCCTTTCTTCTTTCGGTTATGCTCCTAGTTAGTTATCCACTGCTCTCCGGCTTGGGTTCTTTTGGATCTGTTTGTCCTCCCCAGGACCCCTATCTTTTTTATTGAAATTGAACTGAAGTGAATGTGAATCTTGTCTTGTTTAGTCAAACCAATCTTTTGGATCCTCTTTTGTCTAACCATGCTTGGATCGCCACCACTTTCTTGTCCCGGTCAATTATTTTTTTATGATTTTGACACAAAAAAAAAGAAAATTTGAGGGACCAATTATTTAAGGGTTATTTCATGTCAAGAATATCAACTATAGGGCTGATTCTTAATTTAATATCAACTATACGTAATCTCATTTTAATACAAACTGTTCCCTCATTAATCTCTTATTATAACGAGTGCCTTTTTTACTGGTATTAGTCGATCATGTGACTGGTTAGGGTTACTGTGCCTGTTCTTCTTCTTCCCTCAAATTAAAAGCTTTTTTCCATTACCAAACTCAGAAATCTTCAGAAACAAAACTTTAAAAATCTTCAAAGATTATTCGAAAACCTCATTGGCACAATGAGGTGTGGTTATTCATCTGGGTCCTCCTCTAATTCGTATTCTGCAAATGTTAGAAATAATTTTTTTTACAAACATCTGGAGTCTTGAGGAGTGCGAAGAAGGGACTACATGTTGGTAAACTCTTCTATTCATGTCCTCTTTGGCCGGTAAGAAGGGACTACATGTTGTTGTTAATTATTTTTCTACTATATTTAGGGTTAATTCAATTTCGAAATGTTGAATTATGTAAAACAATGGCTTCGGTTACTTTTAGTTATTAGAAGAAAATATAAAGACGGAAATTAAGAATGACATCAAACTTGCAAATCAGCAGTGTAGATTGTCTGCTTAAGAGGACTACAACCAAAATAGCATCCAAAAAATTACATCTTACGGTGCATCTAGTAACTACAACACAACTTGCATCAATGACAGTAACTTGCTTCTTCAAGGAGCTTGGTTGGTGGAAACTTGAGTACTTGACTGGCTACCCGACCCGTCACCAGGTGACACAATCATTCTTAGCCCATTGAGATTGCTTGGTTCATTGGTGAAAGCATGGCCTTGATCATCAAATAGTACTCCAAATCCTTGAGGTGCCTGCAAACAAGTAATGTAGAAGTGAATCAGGTACTCTACAAACAGATTAGGAAACATAAAGACCATATTACAAGAAGCATACCCTATCCACCCTTGCTCGACCTCTTCCTCTTGTCCCTCCTCTTGGTCCTCCTCTTGCACTTGATCTGCCAGCTAACACAACCCTTCCACCCTTCCAATTCTTCTTGTTGGGTTATCAGTTGCATTGTGATGTGCTTGAGAGCTTGTAGCACCATCTTGCCCAGCAGAAGGGACAATTATTGGTCTCCATCTGCCTCTTTTAGGAGGTAGTGGCACCACTCTATCCTTGTTGGGGCAGGTCCTCTTATTATGTTGTTGTGACTTACATACAGAGCAAGACATTTCCACCCCATGTTTAGTCAACTTTACACTCCTTTTTGGATCTTCATGTGGATCTCTTCTCCTTTTTTTCCTAAGTCTACATCCTTCATTATCATCTCCTAACCTTAATCCCATCCTACCACATACACCTTCTACACCTTCTACATCACACAATCCCATCTCAAATAATCATTCCATACCTTCCGCTTCACAAAATTCACCACCACCACCATCACCGAGAACACCACCACCAAATCCATCCCCTCCAAATTCTCCAAATTCACCAAATTCAAATCCACCATCACCACCAATCCAACAAATGGCGACCCTAGGTTCACACTCCCAATTAACACACGAAGAAACACCTTCTCCCGTCGATTTCGGAGAGATTCCCGAGAACTATGAATTGAAAGCCTCCTTGACCAACGCGGTCCAACAAGATACTTTTCACGGTTTTTCTCAAGAAGATGCTCAAGAGCACATCGCTTCATTTAAAGAAAAATTAGTAGGAGTCTGTCTCAATGGATTAACTTCATGCCAATTGTATTGTTTATTATTTCCGAAGACCTTGAGAGATGGAGCTCGAAGATGGCTTCAAGGCCATCCCGCTAATACTTTCACAACATGGGCTCAACTATCTAATGCCTTCTTGGAAAAATATTTTCCGCCGTCAAAGACTAATCAATATCGCATGGAGATACACACATTCAAGCAAGATGAATTTGAAAGCCTAAGCGAGGCTTGGGAAAGATTTAGAGATTTGTTGCGCAAATGCCCACACCATGGAATACCCGATTGGCTAACCACTCAAACGTTTTACAACACCCTTTCATCGAGAACCAAGGAAAACCTCAATTCGGCCGCCGGAGGAGACTTCTCTTCTCTCACCGATGAGGCATCTAAGAATCTTATTGAGAAGATGGCAAGGAGTGATTCTAGAATGGGTCAATCGAGGGATTCTAGAAAGAAAGTTGAAGTGAGCTCATCTACGAGTTCTAACGAATTGAAATTCCAAACGGAACTTGAAGAATTGAAAAAGAGAATGGATGCCATGAGTTCGAAGCCGACTCCTAGAGGTATGTACCAAATTCAAGGGAGTGTTCCACTAAGGCAACCATCACCTCCAAAGCAATTAACATGGAAAGTTCAATGTGATCATTGTGGCAATTGTGGCCCCGACTTTAGCTCTTGTATTCCTAATGAAGAAACATATATTGAAGAGCCAAATGAAGTCCAAGCTATACAAGAATATGGGCAAAGACCTCAATTTAATCCTTTTTCTAATACATACAATGCTGGCACAAGTTTCATCCTAATTTCTCTTATGGAAATCAAAATGTTCAAAACCCGATGCCACGTGCCCAAGGGAGTCAAATGAGGTCATTCAATCAAAGTCAACAAAGGCTTTTTAATCAAGGTCCTCCAAAGATGCCCCCATATATGTCTCCTCATCAAAGGAGCAACTTCAATCAACAAGGTAGTAACTTTCATGTTCCTAACAATTACAACAATTACCAAAATCAACATGGTAATCATTTCAATCATGGATACAATCAAGGGTTCCAAGGTAACTTTCAAGGAAATCAAGGTTACAATCAACCACCAATCAATCAACCCTCTCAATCTTATGTCCAACCAAGCAATTCTCAATTTGGTCAAGGAGGAGTCCCATGGGAAAATTATAATGATTTGCAAAGAACCGTTGGCCAACTATGGAATGAACATCAAGATACTAAGGCAAGGCTAAAGGTTTGGGAATCACAAGAAGCAACAAAAGCCTTAGCCGCCCTAATTCATCCACCCCATGGTTTGCCCGGTCAACTTCAAAACCCAAGAGACCTTTCACACCAAGCAAATGTGTTGTGTGCTAAATTTAGACCGTTTTTCCCTTCATTTAGACCCGTTTTTCCCTCGTTTTGCGAGTTTTGAGTGCGATTATCGCCATATTTTGTGTACTTCTCGCATTAGCGTCCCTCTTGTGCGTTTTACGTATTTTTGGTAGTTTTTCTATCAATTTTGATAGGTTTTGCTACAAAAATCACGATTGAGCTTCCACGAGCACAAGAGAAAGGAAAACCGTCCAAAGAGCAAAGCACACAACTTAAAGTTTAAAGCCATCCGATCGAACAAACGAAGAATGAGACAAGACTCGAGGCCAGAAAAAATGACCGGGCGAAATTTCACCCGGTGAGACACCACCAGGCGAAATTTCACCCGACGGTAAAAATTGCCTCCCGAAGATTTTCCAAACTTACCCACCGGGCGAAACTGACCGGGCGAAATTTCGCCCGATGGTGAAGACGTGCCGAAAACGCGAAAAAAGGAGAAAATCTCACCGGGCGAAATTTTCACCCGATGAGAATTACCATCGAGTCCGCAGGGCGAAGTTTCACCCCATGGAGATGCAAAGGGAGATTGTCTCACTAATGGAGCATGAAGATGGATTTGGGCTTTAGGTTAAGGATCTATTAAGAGATTACTATATATATGTTACCCTAATTCATTGCCTAAACTCACCTCTCCATTGTGCTAAGGAGGGAAGACATTACACCCTTCCACCATCTTATTACACCATCCATTAGTAGTAGTAATCTAGAAAATCCCCAAAAATTCTAGTAGTTTAATAGTAGATCTACAAGTATCCATCAACAATTATTTAGATTTCAAGATTGTAAGAAGATTATCCAAGGTTTATTTGAAGATTTGTTGGGTTTTATGAAAGAATTAGTGACAAGTTCTCCATTTTATTGATCAAAGATTCAATCCTTATCTATGATATCTTCTTATTTCTTATAGATCTACATAGTTGGTACAATTCTCTTCCACTCTCTAATCTCTATTTAGTTGTGATATTTTCTCATCATCATCTTGTTCAAATCTAATTAATATGCATGTTGTGATGAATTTCATAATGAATTGTGAGTAAATTTCTTGTTGGGGAGTTTAGGGATGAGGGCTTGGTTTATTTGAATATAGGGATGTTGGTGGGTTGCTTGCATGTTGGTTTATCTTATTTATGGTGTTGTGTCATTGTTGTTTTAGTCCGGCCAACTAGACCGACCTTGACTAATTTCTATCAATATGGGGAAACTCGGGGTAGAAATTACCATGACTACGGACTTGCCCTCATTCACCGCGAAAGCGGGTTTTTAGGTAAGTTTATCGACATTGTGACAAAAACTCGATCCCGACCTTCTTAGACCCCAAGTACCGAATCCCGACTTCTCCCTAACGCCTTTCCCTAAATTGATCACCTCTAAATCCTCATCGTACTAATCCCTCTAGTATAGACTCGACCCCAAAAAGAAAACCCCCCTTCTAAGACATCGAACACGGCACTTTAAACTTCACAACACACACCGTTCCCTGTGGACCGACCTCGACGTACCACGATTACTTGTTTGTTTTTGTGATATTTCCGAGTCTATAAATATCGTTTGATCCCCCGTCCTTCGTTAACGACCGATCCGATTGGGAGGCGATCAAAATGGCGCCGTTGCCGGGGAACGGCTAATTGTTGTGTTTTTAGTTGTTGTGTTTGATTCTTTTCTCTTCTCTCTTTTCTCTAGTACCGCGAGGTGCTAGGAGTCTCACCGTTTAATTGAGTTTTATGCCCAGGAACACGTCATCGCCCTTGTGGTTCGATCCAGAACCGGAAAGGACTTTTAGAGCATTGCGTTTTCGAGGAAATAACTCAACCACCATCATTCCACATCCTTCATTATCACCTCCTAACCTTAATCCCATCCTTCCACATTCATCTTCTACACCTTCTACATCACATAACCCCACTCCGAACAATCCTTCCATACCTTCTACTTCACAAAATTCACCACCACCACTACCATCACCGAAAACACCAATTCCATCCCCTCCAAATTCTCCAAATCCACCAAATTCTCCAAATTCTCCAAACTCTCCAAATCCAAATCCACCATCACCACCAATCCAACCAATGGCAACTCTAGGTTTGCATTCTCAACTCACACATGAAGAAACACCTTCTCCCGTCGATTTCGGAGAAATTCCCGAGAACTACGAATTGAAAGCTTCTTTAACCAATGCGGTCCAACAAGATACATTTCACGGCTTTTCTCAAGAAGATGCTCAAGAGCACATCGCTTCATTTAAAGAAAAATTAGTAGGAGCACGTCTCAATGGGTTAACTTCATGCCAATTACATCGCTTATTATTTCCGAAGACCCTAAGAGATGGAGCTCGTAGATGGCTTCAAGGCCATCCCGCTAATACATTCACAACATGGGCTCAACTATCTAATGCCTTCTTGGAGAAATATTTTCCGCCGTCAAAGACTAATCTATACCGCATGGAGATACAAACCTTTAAACAAGATGAATTTGAAAGCCTAAGCGAGGCTTGGGAAAGATATAGAGATTTGTTGCGCAAATGCCCACACCATGGAATACCCGATTGGCTAACCACTCAAACGTTTTATAACACCCTTTCATCGAGAACCAAGGAAAACCTCAATTCGGCCGCCAGAGGAGATTTCTCTTCTCTCACCGATGAGGCATCTAAAAATCTTATTGAGAAGATGGCAAGGAGTGATTCTAGAATGGATCAATCGAGGGATTCTAGAAAGAAAGTTGAAGTGAATTCATCTACGAGTTCTAATGAATTGAAATTCCAAACGGAACTTGAAGAATTGAAAAGGAGAATGGATGCCATGAATTCTAAGCCCACTCCTAGAGGTATATACCAAATTCAAGGGAGTGTTCCTCCAAGGCAACCATCTCCTCCAAAGTTATTAACATGGGAAGTTCAATGTGATCATTGTGGCAATCATGGCCACGACTCTAGCTCTTGCATTCCTAATGAAGAAGTCTATGTTGAAGAGCCAAATGAAGTTCAAGCTATACAAGTATATGGGCAAAGACCTCAATTTGATCCCTTTTCTAATACTTACAACGCCGGCACAAGGTTTCATCCTAATTTCTCTTATGGAAATCAAAATGTTCAAAACCCGATGCCGCGCACCCAAGGGAGTCAAATGAGGCCATTCAATCAAAGTCAACAAAAGCCTTTTAACCAAGGACCTCCAAAGATGCCGCCCATATATGCCTCCTCATCAAAGGAGCAACTTCAATCAACATGGTAGCAACTTCCATGTTCCCAACAACTACAACAATTACCAAAATCAACATGGTAATCACTTTAATCATGGATATAATCAAGGGTTCCAAGGAAATTCTCATGGTAACCAAGGTTGCAATCAACAATCATTCAATCAACCCTCTCAACCTTATGGCCAATCAAGCAATTCTCAATTTGGTCAAGGAGGACCCTCATGGGAGAACTATAATGATTTGCAAAGAACCGTTGGCCAACTATGGAATGAACATCAAGATACTAAGGCAAGGCTAAAAGTTTGGGAATCACAACAAGCAACAAAATCCTTAGCCGCACCAATTCATCCACCCCATGGTTTGCCCGGTCAACCCCAAAACCCAAGAGATCCTTCACACCAAGCAAATGCCGTGATTTTGAGAGGTGGCAAAGAACTTGAGGACCCATATAAGAATTTGAACTTGAACACCAAGACTACCCCATCTAAGGTTAATCAACCAAGTGCACCACAAGAATCATCTCCCTCTTCCCCCAAACAAAACCGGGGAATACAAACGGAGTTTGATATCCTCCAAAATGCGGAGAATGAACAAAGAGAACAAAGAAAGAAGAAAGAGCAAATGGAAGCGGAAGAAGCCAAAAGAAAAGAGGCGGAGCGATTAGCCGAAGAAGAAGAAGAATCTAATGTTCCACCGCCTCCCACTTTTGTCCCTCCATTGCCTTTTCCCGAGCGAGCTAAGCCACATAAGGAGAATGCTCAATTTGGCCGTTTCGTGGATATGTTGAAGAAAGTAAAGGTAGGTTTACCTGTCACCGAGGTAATTTCTCAAATGCCCCTCTACTCTAAGTGTTTGAAAGATGTCTTGACGAAAAAGAGAACAATAGAGGATAAAGAATGTATCCCTCTCACGGGACAATGTAGTGCCATTCTTATGAACGAAATGCCAAAGAAACTAGACGATCCCGGTAGTTTTTCCATCCCTTGTCGGGTAGGAAATGTTGTTGTTAACCAAGCTTTGTGCGACCTAGGGGCTAGTGTTAGTTTGTTACCCTATTCTATTGCTAAGACTTAGTGTGGGGGAGATGAGACCCACTAGCATGTCGATTCAACTTGCGGATAGGTCCGTCAAGTACCCACTTGGGATACTTGAGGATGTACCCGTTCAAGTTGGTAAGTTCTTCATCCCCTCCGACTTTGTTGTCATGGATATGCCCGAAGACACTATTACCCCCATTATCTTAGGTCGACCTTTTATGGCTACCGGAGGTACTATAGTTGATGTTAAGAATGGAAAGTTGTCATTTAACATAGGGAACGAGTCGGTAGAGCTTTCCCTTTCTCAAGCTCTTAAACAACCAATGATTGAACAAATGCATTCCATTGAAGTTATTGATAGTTTGGTTGAGTATAGCTTGATAGATGATGATAAGCAAGAAGAGGAACCATTTGACTCTCCACCTCTTGAAGAAGAATGTTTGCATGATGAAAAGGTAGAACCACTACCGGTGGGTAAGAGTATGGTATCTTCTCCTCCTAATCTTGAACTAAAACCACTCCCCTCTTCCCTCAAATATGTTTTTCTTGAAGGAACTAATTATCCCGTTATCGTCAATGGTACCCTTGATGGACCTCAATTGGAAAAACTTTTAATTGTTTTGAAAAAGCACAAAAAGGCCATCGGGTATAGCATTGCCGACCTCCAAGGCATAAGCCCAAATGTTTATATGCATAGGATCATCCTTGATGATGACCACCGTCTTTCAGTTGAGGGTCAACGTAGGTTGAACCCCACCATGAAAGAGGTTGTCATGAAGGAAGTCCTCAAGTTGTATGAGGCTAACATTATATACCCAATAACCGGAAGTAAATGGGTTAGCCCCGTACAAGTTGTGCCGAAAAAAGGAGGAATGACGGTTGTTAAAGGAGAAAAGGGTGAGTCAATTTCTACTAGGACTATTACCGGTTGGCGCATGTGTATAGACTGTCGTAAATTGAACACGACCACCATAAAAGATCATTTTCCCCTTCCCTTTATTGATCAAATGCTTGAAAGATTGGCGCATCATTCTTATTTTTGTTTCCTCGATGGTCATTCCGGATTTCTTCAAATTCCTATTCATCCCGATGACCAAGAGAAAACCACTTTTACTTGTCCCTATAGCACCTATGCTTATAGAAGGATGCCATTTGGATTGTGTAATGCGCCGAGAACGTTTCAAAGATGTATGATGGCTATTTTCTTCGATTTTATTGAAAAATCCATGGAAGTTTTTATGGATGATTTTAGTGTCCATGGTACATCTTTTGATTCTTGTCTTAAAAATCTTGATCAAATGTTAGCTCGATGTGAAGAGTATAGACTTGTTTTAAATTGGGAAAAATGTCATTTTATGGTTGAACAAGATGTTGTCCTAGGTCATATTGTTTCTAATAGAGGAGTCGAAGTCGATAAGGCGAAAGTCTCCGTGATTGAGAACTTGCCACCACCTACAAATGTCAAAGGGGTGAGGAGTTTTCTAGGTCACGCCGGTTTCTATAGACGATTTATTAAAGACTTTTCTAAGATTGCCAAGCCTTTGACTTCTTTGCTTATGAAAGATGCACCTTTTGTTTTTGATGACTCGTGTCTTGAGGCCTTTTGCAGGATAAAGACTGCTCTCACTACCACACCAATTATCAAAGCTCCCGATTGGAATCTTCCATTTGAGATCATGTGTGATGCATTCGATTTTGCCGTTAGTGCCGTTCTAGGACAACGGGTAGATAAGAAGCTACATGTGATTTATTATGCAAGCAAGACACTAGATGAAGCCCAATCGAGGTACACCACAACCGAAAAAGAGATGCTTGCCGTTGTCTATGCCATGGAGAAATTTCGAAATTATGTTACCGGTTCCAAAGCCATTATTCACATCGATCATGCGGCGATTCGTTACATCATGTCCAAAAAGGAGACGAAGTCCCGACTCTTTCGGTGGGTGCTCCTTTTACAAGAATTTGATATTGAGATTAAAGACAAAGCCGGATCGGAAAACTTGGTAGCGGATCATCTTAGTAGACTAACGGTTGGTAAAGAAAGCAATGAAGAAGATGGTATTCCCATCAATGAAGCTGTGAGAGATGAGGCCTTCATGGCCGTTGAAACTATTACACCTTGGTATGCCGATATCGTCAATTTCTTAGTGTCTCATTTTATTCCGGACAATTATTCCAAGCAAGAGAGGAAGAAACTACGTTATGAAGCCCGACGCTATTATTGGGACGAGCCTTATTTATTTCGCCGATGTGTAGATGGAATTTACCGACGATGTGTTACGGCCGAAGAAGGATATAATATTGTGAAGCACCTTCACTCGACATCTTATGGTGGACACTTGGCCAATCAAAAGACAATCGCCAAGGTTCTCCAAAGCGGGTTTTGGTGGCCTTCCATCTTCAAAGACATTCGAGCTTTCATTCTCACATGCGATGCATGCCAAAGAAGTGACGATATTACAAGAAGAAATGAGATGCCCCTTCAACCTATCTTGGAGATTGAATTGTTCGATGTTTGGGGCATTGATTTCATGGGTCCGTTCACATCCTCTTTTGGTAACAAGTACATTCTAGTCGCGGTTGATTATGTCTCAAAATGGATCGAGGCCGTAGCTTCCCCTACCAATGACTCCAAGGTTGTAATCAAGCTTTTCAAGAGTGTAATTTTCCTGAGATTCGGTATGACTAGAGCCATAATTAGTGATGGAGGCTCTCATTTTAGGAAAGATACATTTGAACACCTTCTTAGAAAATATGGTATCACTCACAAGATGTCCTTAGCCTACCACCCCAATCAAATGGGCAAGCCGAGATCTCCAACCATCAAATCAAGGGAATTTTAGAGAAAGTTGTAAATACACACCGAAAGGATTGGTCATTGAAGTTGAATGACTCCCTTTGGGCATTGAGGACGGCCTACAAAGTGCCGATTGGAACCACTCCTTATCGTCTTGTGTATGGAAAAGCTTGTCATTTACCGGTGGAATTAGAACACAAAGCCAAATGGGCAATCAAAGAGCTAAACTTCGATGAGAGTGTTGTAGGAAATAATCGCCTTCTCCAACTACAAGAATTGGAAGAACTAAGACTTGAAGCCTACGAGAATTCGAAGATCTACAAAGAAAGAACTCGCCAATGACATGATTCTCGAATACTTCGTATGGACTTCTCCGTTGGTGATAAGGTATTACTCTTCAACTCTCGCTTTAAGCTCTTCCCCGGTAAGTTGAAATCTAAATGGTCGGGTCCATTTGAAGTGACCGGAGTGCAACCATATGGATCGATAGAGATATCTAACCCGGAAACCGGGAAGTTTATGGTTAATGGGCAACGTTTGAAAATTTATCATCCCGGTCATATTCGTGAGACCTTTGCTACTATGAAGTTTGGTGAGCTCCCATCGGGGAGCGTTGTTTGAACCCCCTTCTCGAAATTGATGTAGGTTTGGTGGTATCCTCAACAACCACCTTGTATATATGTATCATATTTCTTTGAGTTTATTAGTTTTGTTAGCTTGAGAAGAATGATTGAAATTGGATTTCACAATGGAGCATAAATTTGGATGAAGATCAAGCTTTTGGAGAAGTTATGGAGCTTAATTGAAGACAACAAGCATGTTTGTGGGAGATATTGATTATGTAATGTGAGTCGAGTCAATATTTGAATCCCTAGGTGATTATTGAAGAGCCATGAAATGGCAAGGCGGAAAAACGTAGCAAAGAAGATCGCCGGGCGAAACTTCGCTCGGTGAGACTCGACCGGGCGAAACTTCGCCCCACGGAAAGTTGCCAGAATTGTCGGAATTGAAGAAGATACCACCGGGCGAAATTTCGCCCGGTGAGATTTTCACCGGGTGAAATTTCACCCGGTGGAAAAAAAGTTGGCAAAAACGATTTTCACGACGAAAAACCGTCGGGTGAAATCTCACCCGATGGTGCCCGACCGGGTGAAATTTCACCCGGCGGTGTGAGCTGGCCGGATCACCTACACCTTTTACTCACCACTACATTTTCATTTCCCTCCTTCATACTTACCCGAACATAATTTTCCCTCCAATAATTTTTACACCAAATTTTTACCACCAACTTTAAAACTTTTCATTTCCCTCTCATCCACCCTTATTTATATCACATTTTTCACCTCACTCTTCATTTCCCCTTTCACCCACCATAACATCATTAAACCACCTTCCATACTACATTTAAACCTCCATCCATAGTTTCATTTTCATACTTGGTGATTATCTATTTGGATTTTTGAAGAAAGGAGAAGCAAAAGTTTCGGGATTTTCCTTGCAAATTATTATTATGGAGACAAGAGCCCAACGAGCCGCGCGTAAACAAGGTATGGCCTCGACTTCTAATCCGTCTAAATGTTCATCTTCTAGTAAGTCTTCTAGGCCAAAACTTTTACCTTGCCCTAATTCGCCTCTCGCTCAAACCTTCTCTAAAAAAGCGCTTTTCAGAGTACGAGATGGCCTTGTCCATTCACAAAGAAAACTCTAGGAATTAAGAACGATATTAGAGAGTTATCGTCTAGAATTGGTATTAGTAAACTCCTTGATTTCGTGCCTTGCACAAATAAAGACTGGACTTGTGAGTTCTTAGGTACCTTTACTATCGATAACCCGACCACACCTAAAGAGTTCAAATTTAATTTATTTGGTAGAAATCACTGTTTAAATATTTCCGACTTTAGCTTAGCTCTAGGTTTGCCCTCATCGGGTACCAGACTAAGTAGACCCCTATGTGATTCGCAAAGTAGTGCGACTAGGAGAGACTTGTGGAGGCGCATAGCGCCGGGTCAACGTGATTTCGAACCCAATTCTAGTTTTACCGCTGAAATCCGAAACCCAGCCATTCGTTATTTCACTGAAATTCTTTCCCACTGTCTTTTGCCTTCTGCCGACAATATCATTAACCTCAATGTGTGTATCCTACAATTGATTTGTGACTCTTAACTCGGTAACCCTTACCCCCTAGACCTACCTATTGTCGTGGCGTTACACTTTCATCAAATTATTATCGACCAACGCCTTACCGTCGACTGTGGTGGTCTTCTGACTGTAATAGCAAGAAATTTGGGTTATGCGACCGACCATCTTAAACCACATGACTCCCGTGTCTGGCTTGACGAGGCTTACTTCCCTACTTGGATCTTTCACGTACCTGACCACCGTCTCGTCTCTCTTGGCCACGACCGTGCCTTAATTGTCCCCAACAAATACCGAACTAATATTTATAACCATCGTAATTGGGACCTACCTTTAGGTCCCTGTGAATTCCGACTCACCGAATCGGGGGAAATAGGAGTTTGGGAGTATGCCGGTGAAGGAACTCCGACAACTTCCTTTGCATCAAATGACTATTCGACCTAGACACCCCTACAAGAGCCGGTAGATAATATGGTTCGTATGTGTTGTGGGTATATATATGTGTGGAGTCGGTGAGTTTTAATCATCTACAATTGTATGTGAATTAATGTTGTTCCTTGTTCCCTGTCCCATCATTATAATCTTTGTGATTGGTTTATCTCGAACAAAATTGCAAGCTGTCCCACCATCCCATTTAATGATTTTTTGTGGCCCTCGCGACCTTGGTAGTGCTCCCGGTCTCTTGGCGACGTGATTACGCCATTGACCATTTGAAAAATCCAAATTTCTAATCAATTTTCTCAATTTTTCTTAATCCGTAGCTTGGTTACAAACCACATCAAAAAGCCAAAAAAGGGCAAACCGAAGCAAGAGATAAAGGGCACAAAAATATGAACAAGAAAAAGAAAAACAAAGGAGAAGAAAAGGAGCTTCAAATGAAAATCAAATTATCAAAAATTGTCTCCTTCAAAAAAAAAATCCCTTTGATCGATTCGTCGCCGTGAAGTGCCAACTAGAGGACTGAGTCCCGAGGTCGAAAGATAGCAGTGATGAGTCAATCCACCCCAATAATTGTAAACACTCCACCTTTTTATTTGGGTCAATTTAGGAAATCGAGTTTGGAACGACCCTCTTGGCTTAGCCAAAGAGAGCGGGACTGCACCTACCTAAAGTGTCGAACGAATCCATGGTTCACTTTTTCCATTCCGTTATACGCCCCGTAGTACCCCTTTAGAAGATTAGGCGGACCTAGGCTAAGTTATCAACATCTATATTGCTTAATTGTCATAGTATTAGGCTTTGGTCCTTGTTTACATGGGTCATTTATCTTGGAAGTCTATTGTTGTTTTAGGTAAGTAATCGGTATCTTTTCCCGCCGTCTCGATGAGGGATTTGGTGTTTTATTTTTGCTTTGGATGCGTCTATTCTTTCGTGTTATGTGTTTTTGTGTGTTTAGTCGCATCCACTATTTTGAGCAAGCCCCAACTTGCCTTGCATGAGAGTACTTTACCTCATAAGTATTTCGATGTGAGTTGAAGGGACGGAGCGGGCCCGTTAATTGCCCCGTATCGGCTTAGCATAGTCTAGCTAGTAGTAGTAGTTTGTAATTTCTTTTTGGGTCTTTGCTCGAGGACGAGCAACGGTTTAGTGTGGGGGAATTGTTGTGTGCTAAATTTAGACCGTTTTTCCCTCCATGTAGACCCGTTTTCCCCTCGTTTTGCGAGTCTTGAGTGCGATTATCGCCATATTTTGCGTACTTCTCGCATTAGCGTCCCTCTTGTGCGTTTTACGTGTTTTTGATAGTTTTTCTATCATTTTGATAGGATTTGGCACCGAAATCACGATTGAGCTTCCACGAGCAGAAGAGAAGGGAAAACCGTCCAAAGAGCAAAGCACACAACTTAAAGTTTAAAGCCATCCAATCAAACGACGAAGAATGAGACAAGAAAGAGACACCACCGGGCGAAATTTCACCCGACAGTAAAAATACTTCCCGAAGATTTTCCGAGACCTCCCCACCGGGCGAAACTGACCGGGCGAAATTTCGCCCACCGGGTGAAATTTCGCCCGATGGAAAGAAGTGCCAAAAACGCCAAAAAAGGAAGAAAATCTCACAGGGCAAAAATTTCACCCGGTGGGAAATATCGTCAAGTCCGCAGGGCGAAGTTTCACCCCATGAAGATGCTAAGGGAGACTGTCTCACTAATGGAGCAAAAAGTTGGATTTGGGCTTTAGGTTAAATACCCATTAAGTTGTTGCCCAAGGCAACACCATTCATTAGTGTAGGAGGCATCCATAATCATCCATCACTTCACCCTTTCATTAGTATAGAAAAATCATCCTCTTAGTAGTAATCTAGTAAAATTCCTAGTAATCCTCTAAAAAGCTAGTAGTAATTAGTAGTAGATCTACATAGTTTCCATCAACAATTATCTAGATTTCAAGTTTGTAGAAGATTATTCAAGTTTTATTTGAAGATTTGTTGGGTTTATTGAAGAATTAGTGACAAGTTCTTCATTTTATTTATCAAAGATTCAATCTTTATCTATTCAATCTTCTTATTTCTTGTAGATCTTCATAGTTGGTATATTTCTCTTCCACTCTCTAATCTCTAGTTTAGTTTTTAATGTTATTTCCTTATTATTGTCTTGTTTAGATCATATTAGTGTTGTTAGTTTCCTTAGATCTAGTTATTATGCATGTTGTAGTGATTTTCTCCTTAGTTAATGTTTTATTGTCTTCCATTATGATTAGTGAGTAGATTTCTTGTTGGGGGGTTTAGGGATGAGGACTTGGATTA
The DNA here is from genome assembly GCA_958450325.1 of Agrostemma githago. NCBI lineage: Eukaryota > Viridiplantae > Streptophyta > Magnoliopsida > Caryophyllales > Caryophyllaceae > Agrostemma > Agrostemma githago. The sequence goes on from OY288262.1 coordinate 35,056,576, forward strand.
TTTGAATATAGGGATGTTGGTGGGTTGCTTGCATGTTGGTTTATCTTGTTTATGGTTGTTATGTCATTGTTGTTTTAGTCCGGCCAACTAGACCGACCTTGACTAGTTTCTATAAATATGGGAAAACTCGGGGTAGAAATTACCATGACTAGGAGCTTACCCTTATTCGCCGCGAAAGCGGGTTTTTAGGTGAGTTTACCAATGTTGCGACAAAAACTCGATTCCGACCTTCTTAGACTCCAAGTATCGAATCCCGACTTCCCCCTAACACCTTTCCTTAGATTGATTACCTCTAGCTATCATCATAGACATTTCTGTAGTATAGACTCGACCCTTAGAAAACCCCCATCTAGACATCAAACACGACACTTTAAGCTTTACATCGCACACCGTTCCCTGTGGACCGACCTCGACTTACCATGATTACTCTAGTAGTTTTTGTGTTATTCCGAGTTTATAAATATCGTTTGATCCCTCGTCCTTCGTTAACGACCGATCCGATTGGAGGCGATAACCGGGATGCATGTGTTGTGTGCCAAATTTGGACCGTGTTTCCTCCCATTTAGACCCGTTTTTCCTCCGTTTTGCGAGATTAGAGTGCGATTATCGCCGTATTTTGCGTAATTCTCGCATTAGTGTCTCTCTATTGCATTTTACGTGTTTTTGGTAATTTTCTGTCTATTTTGATAGGATTTTCGACCGAAAACGTGTCCGAAAAGCAAAGCACACAACTAAAAGTTCAAGTAATCCAATTGATCGACAAAAAGAGAGACCGGAAAAGAGGCAGAGGACCACCGGGCGAAGTTTCGCCCGACGACATTTTTCCACCCCCGAAAATTTTCATGACACTCTCCACCGGGCGAAACGACCGGGCAAAATTTCGCCCACTGGGTGAAATTTCGCCCGATGGAGAAACCGGGCCGAAAACGCAAAAAATGAAGAAAATCTCACCGGGTGAAATTTCACCAGGTGGGATTATTTTGTCAAGCCGCGGGGCGAAATCTCGCCCCATGATGATGCAAAGGGTGAAGGTCTAGCTAAAATGAAGAGAAATTGGATTTGGGCCTTGAAGTTTGTGCAGCCCATGAAGACTAGTATAAATACTCCTCCTAGGGTTTTTGTGCCTCCTTGTGCCTTGAGTGAGCCTTTAGGAGTAGGAGTAGTTTAGAGGATTTCTAGAATAGTTTAGAGGATTCTTAGTAGTAGTAGTAGTAGATTGTAGTAAGCTTCCTAGAAAAATTTTCTACAAACAATTAGTAGATCTTAGTATTAGTATAATTCCACTCTATAATTAGTTATCAAGCATCCATCTTTGTTGAAGATTGTGTTTTATGTTGAAGATTCAAGGGTTTTGCAAGGGTTTATGTGACAAAATTCTTGTATTATTTCTTGAAGATTCATATTTCTTTTATTGAAGATTGAAGAATTTTGCATGGATTGGCGATAAATTCTTGCATTATTTCTCCCAAGATTCAATCTTTTATGTTTATCTTCATCTTCCTCCTTAGTTTTCTCCATAGTTGGTAAATTCTTTCCTCTCCCTTTTCTCCATTGATTTATGATTTTCTCTCCTCCTTGTTAGTTTCTCTTTAGATTGTGTGTTGGTTAATTTTTCTCCTTAGTGTTAATTGCTAGTGTAGTTATTATGCATGCTTTAGTTATTTTCTCCTTAGTTAATGTCTTGTTGTTATTCATCATGATTAGTGAGTAGATTTTCTTGTTGGGGAATTAGGGAGGAGGATTTGGATTATTTGATTCAAGGGATGCTGGTGGGTTGTTTACTTGTTAATTATCAAGTCTAAGGATTTTTATGTCTTTGTTGACCTAGACTGCAGCTAGATTGACCTTGGCTCGTTTCTATCAATATGGGGAAACTCGGGGTAGAAACTACCTTATTTTGAGACTTACCCTTTCGTCGCGAAAGCGGGTTTAGGAAGGTTGGGTGAAGAAACCGAAAGGTGGCATTCTCCCTTTTTAACGTTGTAGCTAAAACTCGATCCCGAGACTCTTAGACCCCATTTCCGAATCCCGACTCTCCCCAACACCTTCCTATTATTGTTCCTAGCCTTAGTAAGCGTAGCTCATTAGCAATAGTTCGACCTCTCTCGACCCGAAAGCCCCATCTCAATCCCAATCAAGATTAAACTCTAGACTTGACCAATATTGCTTAACCATCTCCCTATGGATCGATCCCGACCTACCACTACTACACTAGTTAGGTTAGTCGGTGTTAAAAATATTGTTTGCATGCGTGTCGACGACAACGCACATCAAAATGGCGCCGTTGCCGGGGAGACGGTGATTAGTTAATTGATTAAGTCTTTGTTTTATTGTGTTTGGATAATTGTTTCCTTTCCTTCTACCGTAGTACCGCTCGTGCTAGGAGTCTCATCTTTGAATTGAGTTGTGTTCAGGAATAATCATATTTGGCATTGCTTATTCCATACCGGTGCAAGCGAGGCGATATTATTATTTCGGACTTCAAATCAACCAAAGTGAAACCCTCATCCATATCTTACATCAACTTTTCACCCATCCAACATTCTCAAAACTCTTACAAAATTCCCTTTCCCTCTTCTCTCTTCAAAAACCACCTCTACAATCAAACATGCCTACTTTGAGATCTCACTCCCAACCCACCAATGGACAAACTTCTTCTCCCGTCGCATATGGAACCATACCCGATAATTTTGAGCTCAAGATTTCTTCAATTGTCATAGTCCAACAAGACACTTATCATGGGCTTCCACAAGAAGATGCTCTAGAACACATAGCAACGTTTAAAGAGAAGCTAGTTGGAATGAAATTAAATGGACTTATTTCATGTCAATTCCATAGGCTTTTGTTCCCCAAAACCCTTCGTGATGATGCTAGGAGATGGCTACAAAGCCACCACGATGATACCTTCCAAACTTGGAATCAATTAGCCAATGCATTACTAGAAAAATACTATCCTCCTTCCAAGACCAATCAATATCGAATGGAGATTCAAACCTTCCGACAAGGTGATAATGAAAGCATAAGTGAGGCTTGGGATCAATTCCAAACTCTACAAAGGAAGTGCCCACACCATGGTATCCCTCATTGGCTTTTGCTCCAAACATTTTTCTATTCCTTATCCGCCAATGCAAGGGACATTCTTAACTCAACCGCAAGGGGCGACTTTTTCCTACTTAACGAGGATGAATCCCATGAGCTTCTTAAGAAGATAGCCAAAAGTGGCATGTGTGCTAAGGAAATGCAAGAGGGTGAACCAAGTGGAGACTCAAAACCGTCAAAAGACATGGAGGCCACTCTTGAAGCGCAAATCGCTCAATTAGTTGAGAGATTTGAAGCGATGGTTGCTAAGGACGCTTTCCAACCCGAAATGAGGCCCCCACCAAGAAGAGTCACACCACCAAGGAGAATCACCCCACCAAGAAGAATCACACCACCTAGGCGAACATCTATCTCGCCTCCAAAGCCATATAGAGTTGAAATTCCATGTGATCATTGTGGAGAGTATGATCACGATTCCAATTTTTGTGCGAGGAAGGAGTACGTTTATCAAGCCAACACTCAAGAAACATATGAAAAGCCTCAAACGAACAATCCTAATTTGGGAACCGGATTCTATTCCATGCCAACTCAAGGATCATATCCTTTTCCAAGAGCCCCCAATCAAAGGGTTTATCCTAATTCATATGGACCTCATCATCAACCGAGACCTCCTCACACAAATCAATTCAATCAAGGCTATTTCTATACTCAAGGACCACCTCGACCAAATTATGGTCCTTCTTTTGGAACTTATCCACCACCTAACCAAGGTCCTCCAAGGAACTTTCAAGGTAACTCTCAACCCTTCTATGACATTCAACAAACGATCAAGTTTCTATTGAAAGAAAATGCGTCAAATCGAGCTAGACTTGAAGCTCTAGAAGCACGTGCCGCATCGCAAGCTCGAACTCCTCAAGAACCGACCAATTCTTTCAACCAAGCTTCCGTGAATGCCATTAAGGTAGTAAGCAAAAAGAAACCGGTGAAATCTTTTGATCCACAAACTCTTGTATCTCATCCCTCAATCAATGAACTCGATGAGAAAGTGGTCAAGGATGTAACTGAAAAACCAAGAAGAGATCCATCAAAGTATCTTGTAGGAGACCTTGCATTTGTTATTGAACAAATTCCAATAGAGGACACAAATCTAGTCTCTAGGATCGAAGTACCTCCTTTGAATGACAAGCAACCAATCCCATTCAATTATCAAGCTTTGGGAATGATAACCTTTACCGACCTTATTGAGGACATTGTCATAAGCAAATCTATGCCTACCCCGTCCGATTACATCCGAGACATCATTTTGAAACCCGCCGAGAAGGAAAAAGCTACCGTTTCTCCAAGGACCCACCCTAAAGCTACAATTCATATCAATTAGGAGATCCGGGTAGTTTTGCCATTCCATGCTCAATCGACCATGTCTTGATAGACCGGGCTTTGTGCGACCTTGGCGCCGACATTAGTTTGATGCCTTTAGCCATTGCTCGTACTATTTATATCAAAGACTTGGATTACTTCCCCGTGAATGTGCAAATGGCCGATGGAACCACTAAGGAGCCCTATGGATTGGCCCGTAACCTCATGGTTAATGTGGGGAATTTGTACATCCCCACCGACTTCGTCATTTTAGACATGCCAATTGAGGAGCGGAATCCTATCCTCTTGGGACGGCCTTTCCTAGCTATCGGTGGGGTGATCATCGATGTGAAGCGAGGACGTTTATCATTCAATATTGCTAATGAAACGGTTCAATTTGTGCTTCCAGCATTCCTTCCCGAAGATCCTCCTAATATGGAGTTTTGGAACCAAATGGTGGAATTCCCATCCAATGAAGAGCCTTCTACCGAAGATCTTGACTATGATGATGAAGAAGACGACGGTGCCCTATTCATACTTGGTTCTACCTCCGACGAAGATATTCCCAAAGAATTCGCAATGCTTCCCGAGGTAGCACAACTTATGGGATTGCCGGAGTTTAGAGAAACGTTTAAGATCGGTAATGTGGAATTTGAAGTGAATGATCAAGACCCTCCGGGTTGCTTTTTAAGCAACCCCAACTAATCTCAAACTATTCAATTCGGTTTGGTGGTGTCCATAATAACCACCTTTGTAAATATTTGTATATTCTCGTCTCTTTTTATCTTCTTCGAACAATAGCTTTTGGATTTTTTCTCTTTGGAGCTTGCTTGTTTTGGTACCTGCAGGAATCGTGAAGATTTCTTTCGGAATTTTTGGGTTTGCGCTATGAACGATTATGAACATTATGGATTGAGAAGATAGGTTATATCTTCGAAGAAGTTAAGGAAGGTTTGGGCCAAGTCGAAGAGAATTTTCGTAGCAAGGCCCCGTTTTGAAGTGAATTATTTTACCGGGTGAAATTTCACCTGGTGGCGACTTTGCTCGAACTAAAGGAATTGACGGAAAACCCGTCGGGCAAAATTTCACCCGGTGGAATCTCACCGGGCGTAATTTCGCCGTGCGGTAAAAATATTTTGCGACTTGGAATTGACGGAAATCCGACCGGGCGAAATTTCGCCTGGTGGTGAAATTGCGCGGAAATGACGAAAGACGGCCCAAAGATCGTCGGGTGAAATTTCGCCCGGTGCAATCTGACCGGGCGAAAAATCACCCCGCGACACCCACATCAGCCAAACCTCCCTTCCCATCTTCATTATTCACTTTTTCTATCTCTCTCCTCAATCAAACCCCAAAAACCCCAAACACACCCCAAATCCTCCACCTTAAACCACCTCTAATCCCTCCATTCCTTCACTAAAATTCAATTAAATTATATATTTCTCATCCTTATCACATTCCTATCACCTTCTTGGAGTTTGTTTCGAGAAATTCTTCCGATTTCGACAAGCCCCAAACCGAGACCGTCAACACATAATCATCAAAATTCAAGTATCAAGGATGAGGAGGGTAAAACAAATGGCAAGGAAAAGGATATCTTAAATGCTAAATCGCAATTCGGGTTCGATGTCATCCTCTCGGTCCGAGGAGCAGGCTGAGGCTCGGGACGAATCTGTCCCGATGCCCGTTCAAACACAAAGCTCTATACCACGCGAACAACCTGATCCGCTTGAGGTACGTTACCCGAAAATTCGTCGTAATTTCCGTGAACCTCTTTCTGGTATCTATTTCGCTAAGAAAGCCCATGTTGATAGGTGTAAAAAATTATGGGTCTGTCGTCTCGAGCCAACCCGTTGGGCGGCTCGAGATGTACTTGTTCGTATGGGTATAGAAACGCAGGTACAAGCAATGTGCCAAAACCTTGGTCTTATACAATTTTATGCCTCCGAGGAGGATACTTTTCAAAAGTTGACGTGTGAGTTTTTCGCAACTTTTGAGCTGAGTGGTGACGATAATACCACTGTTACTTTTCAGCTGCGAGAAACTCTATACGTCCTCAATTTGAGGGATTTTGGTGCATTGTTCGGTTTACCTTCTTCTGTCCTTGGAAGGCCTAGGGCGGGGCAGAGTCGGGACGACAAGTTCGGTCGTGATTGATTTTGGTTTAAAATTGCCCGTCAAAGGACTTTCAAGGGAGGAAAAATGTGTTCTTTCTCTATCCGAAACCCCATCCTCCGGTATGTGGCGCGTATTATAGCTAATTCATTCATGTCAAGCTATGATACGCATCACAACTGTAGTGCAACAGCTGTACAGTTATTAGAGGATGCGGTTTCGGAGAGAGGCTCGTCGATCGATATGTCCGAGGCTTTAGTTACTCACTTCGCTCAGATTGCGAAGGGCGGTCGCAAGAGAATTTCTTGTGGAGGGGTTGTAATGATGCTAGCTAGAGCCTTAGGCGTCGATTTTAGAGATTTGACACCAGTTGCGGGGGCGGGAATTTACATAGATGAAGTTTATTGTCCTTTCCTTGTTTGGCCCCAGAAAGGGGATTATAACAGTTTGTTTTTGTATAAGATTACTGAGCTGCGTGCTATTGCGATGCCTAACCCCGAATGGGTAAGGCTAGATATTGAAGAGAACTTCGGCAATGCCGAAGAGGTCCAGGGAGTACATTCGGGGTAGCACCGAGGTAAGTTTTATCAGACTGAATACCCCGAGGGACCTTTAGATTTTGGCGACGATGATATAGAGGTTGTAGACGTGTCGGAGGAGGAACCGGAGGTTGAAACCTCTCGGGATGAGGGTCAAAGAACATTATCGTCTTCATCACACGGACCCTCTTCCTCCCACCAACCCGAACCTCAGACCTCGCAATTTTTCACCCCCAACTTCTCAGACTTTGAACCACACAGACACTCCACGTTCACCCAGTCTACCCCCGGTTTTCAGGAGGATATTAACATGAGTCCTCCACGACACTCCTCGTTCTTCGGATCGGAGGACTTTTATAACAAATGGGAGGAAGTCTATGATCGTACACATCAGACTTGGGAGAACTCGACCACCTCACTAAACCTGGCCCAAGACGCCTACAATGTGGCCCGGGATGCACGCGATACTGCGCATAGTCTGTACTTGTACTCTAGGGAAGGTTTTGAGTACGCCCGGACCAGTTTTGAGATGACTAGGGAGGCTGCTAGGGATGCCCAAGCAGCGAGGTTGGCGGCGGAGGAGAACCAAAGGATGTTGCAACAGCAGCACCACTATTTTGATCGATTTTTCGATATGCCTCCGCCAGGGTCATACTACCCACCACCTCGTCCCCCAGGTCCTATGTGAGTGGTCGAGTGTTATTAGTGTTAGTGTGGGGGTGTTAGTTGTCGGTTGTCAGTCGTCAGTAATCTATTCTCTTGTCTCAGTTATCTCGATCACTGTCAGTCCTTGCAGCGCTAATTTTTGGCAATTGATAATTATGTTGTTGGTTGATTTGTAATTGATTATTTTGTTTGTTTGAGAAATTGTCAGCCCCTCCGTGACCCTACTTGGGTCGTTACACACGTGAGGTTTATTGCAGGTGCCTTAGAGAAGAAGGACCTGATTATTGCTCCCGGTCTTCGGTGACTTGATCGCACCAAGACCATTTGAAAAATCCAAAACTTTCTTCTTCTTTTAATTTTCCCGATTTGTGCAGAATCCGGGCGAGGTGACGTGATTACACCTACGCCCTTTCTCCACTTATCGATTTTTTTTTTCTTTTCTTTTTCATTTTTCATTTCGTTTTCTTTCTTATTTTTCGATTTTTCTCTTTGGCTAGGGTCTAGGTGACGTGATTACACCTAGGCCCACCACTTCCTTTTCTTTATTTTATCTTTTATATCTTCTTTTTCTCCGTTTTCATTTCTTTTCTTTTTCCCTTTATTTTTGAAAAATCCAAAAACATTTGAAAAACCATCAAAAATCCAAAAACATTTGAAAAGTCATCAAAAATAAAAAAACATTTGAAAAATCATAAAAATTCAAAAAGATTTTCCGTTCTTTTCTCTTTTTCTTTTTCGATTCTTCTCCTATTTGTGCATTGGGGACAATGCACAATTTTAGTGTGGGGGAGGGATCTAATACTATCCTTTCCTTCTTTTTTCTTTTTCATTTTTCCTTTAAAAATCAAAAATCCAAAAATTTTCATTTTTTTTTCTCTTTTTAGTTTTCTTTCCTTTTTTTTCGTTTTTGTGTCACTTGTACTGTCTTGCATTCTCCATCTTGTAGGTACACCGCCAACCATTTAGCATGGATACGTGAGGTATCGGAAATGAAATGAAGATCGCGTAGTAATACTTTCTACCTTCGTTTTATCCCTTTCTCTTATGCATGGTGTTTGGGCATATATGCTATTTGGAGGTTCACTTGGTGAACATTTTGGAATTGGTGGTTGTGGATTGTGTTGACTTAATGGAGTATGGAGTGCTTGGCTTTACTTGTGATTTCGTTTTGTTTTTGCTTTTGTTTTCTCGTATTTTTGTCATCTTTGTGTTCTTTTTACTTTGTGTATAGTTTGTCTAGGTAAAGTTTTCGAAAACCCGATTTTGAGATTAGGTCGAGTGTTTATTACTCCCTTGTTAGTAACCCTTTTTGATTTTTGGACATAGTTCTAGTAGAATGACTTGAACCAATTTTTGCATTGGATTTTTACCATGAGTCAATCTTTTCTACTAGGAGTCTACAGCAGGATTTGCATTTGACCACCTTGACCACCCATGGAGTGATAAGGCCTTGGTTACCGTTCCCCGTTCTCTTAGATGACCTTACTTGAGAAGCCACTTTTAGTCCAAAATTTTCATTCTTTTATGGGTTCGGAGGGGGTGCACACCCGACTAGCCTATTTCTCTACCATTCACCCATTTCCACAAATAAGTTTGCAAGAATATGCTTTACCTTGATCTCAAATAAATCATCGAGCCAAAAATGGGCTATCGAAAGAAAGAAAAAGGGAAAAATGAAGAAGGGCATATGAAAAAAAAAGCCCTCGATCGAAATAATGGGAAAAGAAAAACCGAAAATCAAAATCTCAAAAATCGTTCTCAAACCCCAATAATCCCTTGGTTGACTTATTGCCGTGAAATGCCTACTAGAGGACCGAGTCCCGAGGAAGGAAAATAGCGGTAATTTGGCAATCCTTACCATTTTGCAAACACTTGTTCATCTTTTTGGTCTAATTGGCTTTCTCGAGTTTGGAACGACCCTTTAGGCTTAGCTTAGCAGACGGCATAACACTTACCTACAGTACTTACTAACTCCATGCTTCTCACTATCCACTCCATTTATCGTCCCGTTGTAGGCGTCTTTAGTGGAATTAGAAGGACCTTGGTAAATTTTCAATGTTTTTATTGTTTGATTGTCATCCTATTAGGATTTTGTCCATGTCAATTTGTGTTACTAACTTGGTAGTGTTCTCGCTTATCTTAAGCTCAAATCGGTGCTTTCTCTGCCGTTTCGATGAGGGATTCGGTGATTTATTTTCTCGTTGGTTGCGACTATCTCTTTGTGTGTGTCTTCCTTGTTTTGTGTTTGTGTGTGTGTTAGTCGCAACCCCAATTTTGAGCAAGACCCAACTTGCCTTGCATGGAGGTACTCTACCTCATGGGTATCTCGATGTGAGTTGAAGGGACGGAGCGGGCCCGTTAATTGCCTCATATCGGCTTAGCATAGTCTAGCTTAGTAGTAGTAGATAGTTTCTTTCTGGGTCTTTGCTCGAGGACGAGCAACGGTTTAGTGTGGGGGAATTATTGTGTGCCAAATTTGGTCCATTTTTCCTCTCATTTAGACCCTTTTTTCCTCCGTTTTGCGAGATTAGAGTGCGATTATCGCCGTATTTTGCGTAATTCTCGCATTAGTGTCTCTCTATTGCATTTTACGTGTTTTTGGTAGTTTTCTGTCCATTTTGATAGGATTTTCGACCGAAAACGTGTCCAAGCTTCTATGAGCATAAAAGAGAGAGATACAGTCCGAAAAGCAAAGCACACAACTGAAAGTTCAAGTAATCCAATTGATCGACAAAGAAAGAGACCGGAAAAGAGGTAGAGGACCACCGGGCGAAGTTTCGCCCGACGACATTTTTCCACCCCCGAAGATTTTCATGACACTCTCCACCGGGCGAAACGACCGGGCGAAATTTCGCCCACCGGGTGAAATTTCGCCCGATGGAGAAACCGGGCCGAAAACGCAAAAAATGAAGAAAATCTCACCGGGTGAAATTTCACCCGGTGGGATTATTATGTCAAGCCGCGGGGCGAAATCTCGCCCCATGATGATGCAAAGGGTGAAGGTCTAGCTTAAATGAAAAGAAATTGGATTTGGGCCTTGAAGTTTGTGCAACCCATGAAGACTAGTATAAATACTCCTCCTAGGGTTTTGTGCCTCCTTGTGCCTTGAGTGAGCCTTTAGGAGTAGGAGTAGTTTAGGGAATTTCTAGAGTAGTTTAGAGGATTCTTTGTAGTAGTAGTAGTAGTAGATTGTAGTAAGCTTCCTAGAAAAATTTTCTACAAACAATTAGTAGATCTTAGTATTAGTATAATTCCACTCTATAATTAGTCATCAAGCATCCATCTTTGTTGAAGATTGTGTTTTATGTTGAAGATTCAAGGGTTTTGCAAGGGTTTATGTGACAAAATTCTTGTATTATTTCTTGAAGATTCATATTTCTTTTATTGAAGATTGAAGAATTTTGCATGGATTGGCGACAAATTCTTGCATTATTTCTCCCAAGATTCAATCTTTTATGTTTATGTTTATCTTCCTCCTTAGTTTTCTCCATAGTTGGTAAATTCTTTCCTCTCCCTTTTCTCCATTCATTTATGATTTTCTCTCCTCCTTGTTAGTTTCTCCTTAGTGTTAATTGCTAGTGTAGTTATTATGCATGCTTTAGTTATTTTCTCCTTAGTTAATGTCTTGTTGTTATTCATCATGATTAGTGAGTAGAATTTCTTGTTGGGGAATTAGGGAGGAGGATTTGGATTATTTGATTCAAGGGATGTTGGTGGGTTGTTTACTTGTTAATTATCAAGTCTAAGGATTTTTGTGTCTTTGTTGACCTAGACTGCAGCTAGATTGACCTTGGCTCGTTTCTATCAATATGGGGAAACTCGGGGTAGAAACTACCTTATTTTGAGACTTACCCTTTCGTCGCGAAAGCGGGTTTAGGAAGGTTGGGTGAAGAAACCGAAAGGTGGCATTCTCCCTTTTTAACGTTGTAGCTAAAACTCGATCCCGAGACTCTTAGACCCCATTTCCGAATCCCGACTCTCCCCAACACCTTTCCTATTATTGTTCCTAGCCTTAGTAAGCGTAGCTCATTAGCAATAGTTCGACCTCTCTCGACCCGAAACCCCCATCTCAATCCCAATCACGATTAAACTTTAGACTTGACCAATATCGCTTAACCATCTCCCTGTGGATCGATCCCGACCTACCACTACTACACTAGTTAGGTTAGTCGGTGTTAAAAATATTGTTTGCATGCGTGTCGACGACAGCGCGCATCAACATGTACGGGATTGGGAGAGCGCGATTATTAGACTGGACATAACACGGGTGATACGTAGGCACTCCTGTTTAGATAGATTTTATAGCTTCCGCTGTATAACTAGAGTTGTAATAGTTAATGAGTTGTAATGCTTAAATCAGATGGCTGGTTTCCATGTTGTTTTGTAATGAGCTACTACCTCGGGAAACCGAGATGGTAACACCGTTATTTACTCGGAAATGTCTTGATAAGGTTTCTAGGTAAATGGGGGTGTTACAGACTTATCACTAACAACGAAGATTAATTCTACCCTGTGCCACAGCATACCCACTCACACAATCCCTAAACAACTCCCTTGTAGGGAATCTGGTCCCCACCCTCCACTTTAGTTTTGAGAAATCTGTATCCTCGTTCACCACAATTATTGAACTCCTTCTCCTCTTACCTGGGATGGGGTCTTCTTCACTTTCAGCAGGGGTATCTTCTCTATCCCCACTCTTGTCATAGTCACTGAGATCTCCATCCTTTTTGCCACTACTTTCACTTACCTCTCTAGTGTTAGTGGCTTCCTCAGAAAAGGGTTTATATGCAGCCTCAAGTTCGAGTTCTATAGCAATGTTCAAACCTTCTTATTCCACTCCTTCACCTTCTCCCTTGCTTCAATAAGCTCCTCCTCATCATATGAGTTGTCTGATAAGCTAATCGTACACCTATCAAAGATAAACAACTTAGGTCTAACTAAAAATATAGCTAGGGAAGTCAGGATCGTATCCACAAGGAGACAAATAAATTCTACTCGCAATTAAAGTCTATCTAAGTAACCAAATCGGGGATTTTTTTATATTGTGGTTAACTAATCTAAAAGTATTGAAGGAAGAGAAGTAAAAAGAAGAATAACTAAAATAAACAAGATGAATAAGGATGAATAAATATAGAGGGAAAACTAGGATCGTCGGTTCACCATGAATTTCCTACGGTCACAGTCTGGGTCACAGGTCTATCACAGATATTGGTCTAAGGGGTAGTGAAAAGGTCCTTCCGGTCCGCTATTCACCCTAGAATGCTTCTAACGGCTTCCGATCTTATTAGGGCAAACTAATGTGTTGTAGCAGGTCTAACTCTTACCAGGCTTCCGATCTTAGGTTCGAGTTTACCAATTAGATTAATCAATTACATCGACTTAATCAATTAATCTCAATTAAATGCTACAATTAACAACATAGACACAATATCATTGGCAGATCTGTAAATTAATTAGCAATCGTATTCAATTAATGTATCCCCTAAACCCTAGCAAGGAAAATTAGCTACTCATAGAAAAACTTACGACAACAATAATAAAGATGATAAATAAATTAAGTATAGCGAATAAATCTAAAGAGAAATTAAGAATAAAAGAATTAATAAAATTAAGAAAGAAAGAATTAAGAACAAAGAGAATAAGAAAGAGCAAAGAAAGAATTAGATTACCGAGTTTAAAGGAAGAGTAGAAAAGAATTCATAAATCTAGATCTAAAAGTTTTAGAATAAAGAGAAATCTAAAGAGAATTAAAAACATAAAAGAAGAGGTCGTAGAATTCTAGTATAATAGTTTCTTAAATACTAAGCTAAAATAAAAGTCCAAAAGTCTTATTAACCCTAAACATCAAATTAGGAAAGTCTCGGTCTTCGTCCAGTGTCGAGAATAGTCGTTCGACTATAGAGGATAGTCGTTAGACTATTATTGACCTGTTTCCGTTTTCAGCACTGTGCGCTCAACTTCAAACGATTGTCATTTCTCGTTAATTTTTCAAATCGGGTGTGTAATATACCGTTGGAAAGCTAAGAGAAAGAGCTTTCCAACGCAACTAGAGTCAGCTCAATTGGAGTTGTAGAACTCAAGATATTAACATTTTAAGTAGACCCGTTTGAAAACGATCATTCTCCTTTTTTATTTCGCATAAGATTTCATCTTTAAGCACGATTTTTTGCCTTGTTTATGCGTCCACGGGTTCAAACCTGCATAAGATGCGACATGACCACAAAGTATCAAATTCGGGGGAAAATAGTAGACAATGCTACTCGATATGCATGGAAATGCGTGCGTAAAAGATGGAATAATCAAATATAAATAGCACGCATCAAACCTCCCCAAACCGAACCTTTGCTTGTCCCAAGCAAACACAAAATAAAGAAAAATATCCTACTGGAACGGTATACAACTCATAGCGGTATATGCTCCAAAGTTACTCAAACCAATGCGCAACGATTAAAGTCAATGTAAACAATCACATACAACAAGCTTGATCAATGGCAACAATACTGAACCTTCAACCTTGCAAGACTTGTCTATGTCGGACTCTCACGGATCGCTCATCACACAAATGGGGTGATATTGTGAGTTTATGTAAAAACGGAAAGACCAAGCACTCACCTAAACTGCGACCTACAAGAACATGCATGCAATCAAACATGAAATTAATCTCTACTAACCGTAGATACGCATTCTATCGGGAAAAGACACGTGCCAAAGACTTACATATGGTATAAAGTGAGGCTAATCGGGTAAGAAGGGGCAAAACGATATGGATATGAGGAGGTAAAAGCCAAGCTAGTATTCCTTACACCCATCAATAATAAACATTTCGTTCTCACCAAACTCCAGTCGAAGAAATTAGGCACAACAACAAGCGCCTTATAAAAACCGCTTCCCACTAATAACTATGAAATTAGAGAGGTCAATTCTTTTCTCAAGCACAAGCACATTCTTCTTCTAGTTTCACTTCATTTTTTTTCTTTTCTTCTTTCCTTTCTTTTTTTTTTCATTCAATTTTTTTCTTTCATTGATTTTTTTCTTTTCATTTTTTCCTCAATTTCCCCCTTTTTTTTTCAATCATAATGATGCCAAAATTAACCCGAAAAAAAAAACAATCCCGCCCAACCAATCTACTAGCTTGACTAGGGTAGGCAATGTATGGCATGTAGTTAATAAACGGGTCAAACATGTCAATTTGGCTATGTGAGGCTCATGGGAATTAATTAAAAGAAAGGATTTGCCTTTTTCGCACATGTCAAAACCACGAGTCAAAAACGTACAGGTACTAAGAGACTAATTTCATGCTTATGCAGTTTGATATTACATGTCTCATAAGGAGTACTACTCTCAACCTAAATGAAACTGATCATGAATGTCATCAGTTTAAGGCTCTAATTCCTTACAAATCTGAGTAGTTTGCCAACAATGAGTCAAGTTTATTCGTTCAGTACTATTAATCAAAGATGCAAGAATGACGCATGTAATTATATACAAAAACTATAACGGCGCACTAGCATAGGCAACTAATGAAGACATAAAAGCAATATCATCATCGCTACATAGCATTCCGACTCAACTAAGACTCGACTAAATGCAAAAACATCTTTTTGTGATTTTTTTTTAAAATGCATGCGGAAATGCAAGAAATATGCAGATGGATGAAAACAGACAGAAGCATACCCTCCCCAAACCAAATCGCACAATGCCCTCATTGTGTACAACAAACAATAATAAGAGGCAACAATAAATACGGGGAAGAAATGCAAAACAATGGAAGTGCAAAAAGAAAAAGAACTACTTACAAGATCTATACAATCGGAGACCTTCCCCAAAACTGCTCCTAAGCATCAAAATATACCCAACTTCGTCATTTTACTTAAAAAACACATCAACGCCCTAAGTAGCATGTCATATTCCTGCGCATGTGAAATATGAAAGCAAATATAAGCACATGATAAGATATAAGTATCAAATGTCAAAAGTATGGAATTAAACATCTTATCACGGGGCAGAGGACCAATTTCCACATGAAGTACTGCACTAATCTCCTCGTCCGCAAGACATAGAGCATCAAAATTAAAATCAAAAAACAAAGTGTTAGTGGTCGTAGGAAAATGGTCAAAAATTGGCAGCAGTGGGGTCGATAAGCATTAAGGTGGAAAAAGGAGTGGAGCAGGGGAACTAAGCCCAAAACCTTAAAAGGAGAGAGAATAACGGGCAAAGTAACCAATAATGGTTCATCTACAATGTTGTGCTCATACTCGTCCCATCCAACCTCGATTTTCGAATCAAAAGGTTCTTTATGAACCTCATCACGCAGATTCTCACAAAATGGAACCAAGGCACTCGTGTCATAACTTTCGTCACAACCTATCTCATTGTCAAAACAAGGTCCCTTAAAGATAACCGCATTATTAGTCTCACCAACGGGTTCATCATTACTCAAATAAAGTGAAAAGCCAAGCTTCACACTTTCTTCAGCTAACCAGTCAAAGTACTCTATCACCAGTTCATAGGACTTGCTTTCAAAATCCTTACAAGTGGAAAATATATATAGGCTTTTGTAGAGTCTGTCATACCTTTAATGACTGTAAGAACAAGTGTTTCATTAGTGAAATGAGCGGATTTGAGAGAACTAAGCCAATCGCAAAATCTCTCCATATAAGCTCCAAAAGTCTCGTCGGGTTCCTGTGAAAAATCTATAATAATCCTCATGGAAATGGTGAGAACGGTCTCAAGGAACTGGAGTTCCCTAAGACAAAAGATAAACTATAATAACAAGCAGAAATACACCGTCTCCCCGGCAACGGCGCCAAAATTTGATAAGCTAAGCGTACACCTATCAAAGATAACCAACTTAGGTCTAACTAAAAATATAGCTAGGGAAGTCAGGATCGTATCCACAAGGAGACAAATAAATTCTACTCGCAATTAAAGTCTATCTAAGTAACCAAATCGGGGTTTTTTTTATTGTGGTTAACTAATCTAAAAGTATTGAAGGAAGAGAAGTAAAAAGAAGAATAACTAAAATAAACAAGATGAATAAGGATGAATAAATATAGAGGGAAAACTAGGATCGTCGGTTCACCATGAATTTCCTACGGTCACAGTCTGGGTCACAAGTCTATCACAGATATTGGTCTAAGGGGTAGTGAAAAGGTCCCACTACTACATTACATCAAATGGACAACTGATTTTTTACCAATAGACAACTGATTTACAACAGTTGAGTAGTTTGCAGTTGTATATTAGTTTAAGCATAGACATCTGTTTTACAACAGTTGTCTATTCATTAATAGACAACTGTTTTCTAAAAATAACAGTTGTCTATATTGCTGATAGACAACTGAGGTTTTAAAGCATTAGTTGTCCATTGCTCGTATGGACATCAGAGGTTTAAAATATTAGATGTCTATTGTACTACTAATGAACAAATAAAAACGAAATAAACTAATTTCACATACCGAGAACTTTAGTTTTATTAATAAGAAAAACATTTAATCCCCAATACATCATCTCTTTTCATTTTCACAAATATACATAGCTAACTACGAATCTATTGTACACGGTGTAGAATATACACAAGTGATCAACTTTTCTCACAATTTTTGAGGAAGAGACAATGCTAAATCGATAATAATTACAAATGGATAACTTAGTAATCAAGTAAAATCAAAATCACTCTCTGATCCTCACTGTACCGTGATGGCAAGTAGCCTTTTTGGATAGTTCCCATCTCGTACTCCATGGGTAATCTGACAATGAAGCTTACTTGTTGTGCTTTTGTTGTGGTGCAAGACCCCAATTCATGCACTATGGATAAATTAGACAGTAATTTAGTGGATATGTGCCTATATGGGATAAATTACCATAAACAATTAGATAAATGTCATAAACTCACAAAAATGATCACCAAAAGCTTACAAATACTCCGGTGAATGTCGTAAAGATGCGTTTAAAACTCAAATGTTGTTCAAGCTAATTTACCTGTGAGGTTTGTAAGATCAAAGTTGGTTGTTGCTTGGGGAAATGAACAGGAATAAGAAAGTGCACCTGTGACACGAACAAAAGAGAATGAATATAAGTAAACATCCAATTTAGAGCTACAGCTAACCCTACCTCAAAAGTTTTATGACTTACATCACTCCTAACTAAACTCAGCATTAAGGTTACCAAGCCTCCCACCATTACCTTCGCGTCATGCAGTACTCTGAAACCATGTTTTTTTGCGCCCATAATCTTGTCAAGCTCTTTGAATCAGACGACGTTCTCCAACTTGCACGATTGTAAACTTTTCGTGTAAACATTAGTACTCTGCATTCAACTTATTTCTTGTAAATATTTCGTGTATATAATTCAAAAAGAGAAAACAAGAGTAAACACCAAGCTACACTACTACAAATGTTGTCATAGACATCAGACTTTTAGACTAACAGACATCATAGGCGCAACTGATGTTAAGTTAGCACTCATCTATTGTGAAAAGTTTATACAGCAGTTTTAAAACTGATGTCTATTAATATAATAGACATCAAATTTTCAAAATATCCGTTGTGTATGTAACTTATGCACATCATATTACTTTCAAAACTCTGATGTCTATTTAAGTAAAATAGACATTCGCTCCTCCTGTATCAGATGTTTAATTCACATGCTTTGACATCTATTTTCCTTTGATCTGAAGTCAATCTCGCAATATACATCTAAGTAACGTTATGTGATTCATATACACATAAACATCGTAACTGAGAAATACTGATTTCGTAACATCGTAACCCAAAAATGTTTCATCTTTGAAAAGTCATCATTTCATTATCAATAATAATCAAATGGTAAATCGTCGTAAGTGTATTCCGAATATATCAATACATCCAATCCATCATAAAATCTATGACTACAAATTGCCATCCAAAGATTAAATATTAAGATAGTAGTCCGCCCATAAGTCTCGAACCTCGTCGATTTCCTCTTGAGAATATGATATAGTGTCTTGAAAATATTGGAAGCCAAACAATTTAGACAATATAAGAATATAATTTAAAATAAGCGTGTAATTTTTTTAAAAAAAATTTAGATTAGCATACATAAAAATATATTTCAAACAATAGTTCTCACCTCATCTATAGCTCTTATCGGATTAGCACGAGTGACAATTTCAATCATGTACCTCATTATGCAATAGCCGGATTCGTGCATACCTGACTGGCGGGGACACTAAAATAACATACACAATAAAATCAATGAAAAAGTCGCAGTTATGCGTATTAAGTAAAGCAAAAAATCAGCACATTTTTACTAACACTTACACCAAGTTTCACCCACGTCGGCAATTTTGTACTCTTTCTAGTGCCTCCACTATAACCGTATACTCGTATAGACCTATAATAAATAGGGAAAATGAAAATGAAAAAGAAAAAAAGGTGAGAGCTCTACAAGTACAAATGTAGTTTTTACGTGGACAATGTGAAAAAAAATAGACATGAACTCACGTATTAATTAAAGTTTTGATTCCCGGAGGCTGTAAGCATCCTAATGGGTCAAACCAATATACATAATTACGCTCAACGATATCTAATACAGCAAGCATCCAATGTTCCCTGTATCAATACAATCAGCTTAATCAATATCGATGAAATCACCAATATTGAATTTTTTATCTCTATAATTAAACAAAGACAATATTACTGAAAAATGTACTAGACTTACTCTAGTGTATTTTCGGGTCTAGTTTTGAAAATAATCGGGTCAATTCAGGTAATACAATAAATCATCGAGTCTTCCATGAGTTAGTTGAGTCACTTTAGTAAAAAATAACGAATCAGGTCAATGTGTTGTATTCAAATTAAGTCATTTATAATTTTTAATTTCGAATGTTAGATACATGAACTCAAAATAATACATGAATCGGGTTACGGGTCAAGTCAGATTGGGTCACAAGTCGGTTCAAGTCTTGTCATTTCGGGTCCTATCAGGTTCGCGGTTAGCCTTCAGGTCGGGACGGGTCAGGTTCGGTTCATAGTATTTCAGGTTGTATCGGTTATCAGTTTGTCAAATGATCGAGTCGGGTCGGTTTCGGTTCATTAAAAGTCCGGGTTTTATCGGATCGGGTTTCTCGGGTGGGTCGCATCGGTTTCGCGGGTCGGAACGGGTCAGCTTTTGCCGGCTCTAGTTACATTAGAAATAAACTATCAAATTAAATGGGTTTGGGCGAGTAAGTACGGGTTACGGTACGGGTTACGGTTCGAATTAGGTCGGAATACGGGTCGATGAGTGCATTTAATAGTTTAATAATTTTAACTACATGTCATCTCATTCGAGTCACGGTTAAACTTTACAGACCATGACCCTAAAAAAATGGTCGAATCAAAATTTGACAGGTCCATATAAAATAATTAGAAACATAATTTTGATGCGCCACACTTTTGGAGTACTTTAGAGCAATAGACCTGTGTTATACAAGTTGTGTACTATATACTGTTTTGTAAGAATAGACATCAGTTATAATACTATTAGATGACTATTAATGGAACAAGTACATGCTAACCAATGGGCATGAGATTTTACATTGATGTGATGTCTACATATCTATAATAAACATCGGATATTTCAAATAATTTGATGTATAACTACTATACATCAGATTTTTTTAAAATCACATGTGTATTAGGGGATGTCTACGACAACATTTGTAGTAGTGAAGCATTCCCTCAATGATCCACAACGTATTCTTGTCGATTCAAGCAAAGAAAATAAGTTCACCTGTTGATTCTGTTATCAAGACATATGTGTACAGCCTAAGTGCAGAAAGGACCTGCATCGATTTAATACCCAGTGTCAAATAGCGCACCCAAAATCTCGTGGTGTTGTAGACACCCACATTTGGCTGCCAGGTGTCTATAGAACATCCCGACAAACACCCGATGATGATCGGACGCAAACATGCTTTAACGTACTCGAATATGGGCTCAAAATCATTGGCATTTGGCTTGGGCTTTTTACGGAGTACAAATCTCACAAAACCAACCTCAAATTCAGGCCCAGTGGGTCATTTCAAGTCAAATAAGACTAATTTGGGTCGAACCCGACGCCAAGGGCAAAACCGTCTTTTAGCGACCGAGTCAAAACCCTGCCAAAGATATTTTCCGAGACATCGAAACCAGCCGTGTCACCCCACGAGTCCGGTTTGAGCTCAAACACTACAAAAATTAGCTACAAAAAATATTAAACAAAGCCGTTAAAGATAGAATTCGATCTCCCGTAGGAATCCTACTCGAGAACTCCACCGAGCACAAGGAGTACTCGGCCGAGTACTCCTCATTTCAGCCGAGTTCCGTGACTTCCCCACCAAGAAACGGAGTTCTCGATCCTCTCGACTTCTTACTTTTTCTATCCAAAGCGGTAATTCTCATCCAACTACCTCTCCTAGCCAAGGTCAGGAACTCTCCGATAAATAGCCCCTTGCACAACACAATACACAACACTCACTACTACAAATCCCTTGTTTTTATGATGCTTTGTCGTTGACGCTCTGTGAAAGCGTCAACCTCAAAATCTTCCCTCTTTTTTATTGTGACACCTTTTAATGTCACATCTTAAATTTACTATAACTAACCCAATAAAAACTGCTAATTGAAAATTAGAAAAAAAATTAAGCGCAAAAAATTGGAAATCAAAATTTGGGAAACGTTTTAGGAAAATTGAAAAAACAAAAATTAAAAACCCCCGCACAAATGAAAACCCCCCAATAGAAATCAACCCCACTAATACTTACACACATACATACATTGCATAATTATCTTCCCAACTAAAATCCCCAAATTGAAAGAAATTAAAGAGGGAATAATAGCATCGACATACAAACCCGAGATCACGCCGCCTTACCCCCGAGAAAAAAAAACCCGGCCACCTCAACCCGACACCTTACACGTCCCAAACCACCATAACTCACCGACATTATCTCGACGCTCCCGTGTCTAAGCCACATTCCAACGAGCCCCGTTCCGAGAATACAAAGCATGTAGGTTGAGGGTGTAAAATCAAACCTGTTCTCTCCTTTCTCCTTCTCTTTCTCTCGTCTTTTTCCCTCCTTTTGCGTCGTCGGTCCACTTTTATTTATGGGTCATCATCGTCACGTTTTTTTAATATCGATACTACAAACTATTTTCATATAAAACAAACGTTCTTAAAATACGATATCAACTCTATAGTCGAATATCGTATCTAAAAGAACTAAATCCATCTCGTTAATGCTAAAGAATCGTCACACGGTTTAGAACACAAAACACGACGATTTTTAACGCGGAGAGAATCAACATCGTTTTTTTAGTTCAATTTTTTTCAAAACATTTTACAAAACTTCTTTTTTCCTTTCTAAAAATCATTCCGAATATTTGATATCGATTTCATAATCGAATATCGAATATTAACGAATATCGCAAAATTAAGTCGAGTATAAATCATGCTATATTTGTACGCGATTTAATAAAGCTATCAAGTTTCTAAAAAAAACGATCTCGAGAACAGCCCGTGACGCGAGCCGCACGCGTCCGGGCGAATCGCCTGACTCGCGCGAGTCGCGCCCTTCCCGAGCGAGTCGCACGAGCCCCTGAAAAACGCGACACAAAAAAGCAATTTCGTTCCAAATTTTTCATACATCATTCTTTAACGAAACAACGGGTTTTTTCACGGCATACTCTAGGTTTCGACAAGTATTTTCTTGACCTTCGTCAACGCGTGTTTAATCCATCACGTGTCATAAACTTTTCAAAATCATGCATGTCATCGCATTTACGTCTTTTATTCAATTTACAAGCCGTTACTAACTTGTTTGTTCGTGTTTGTAGCAATTTTATTTTCATTATTTGTTTATTATACTAAACGAACTTCGCATGCTAAAACAACTTCGACGTTAATTTTAGATGCATTAAATCAACTTAGCAACAAATTCAATTCTTCGCATGTTTAGGGAAAACAATGTTTGCATATCATTCATCGTATTACTAACGCGTGTATTCGAGAGTCAAACGATATCCTAGTAGAGGCCGCTGATGTGCGGGCGGGGTTGGGTGTTCTTTGTGAACTTCCCAACACGTACCCTCACCCCTTACTCAGAACCGTGGTTTCCGGATGTCCGAAACCATTGGCACACGAGAGTCATTCAATACACGGTATTCGATAACGTCGGTATCGGTATCAAATGCAAAGGGACGAACCCAATAAACTCTGACATCGAAATGGGCCGTATTTTGTACACGACCCACTACGACATAGAGTGGGTTCGAACGGGCCCGAACTCCCACAAAGTTTGGTGGCGACTCCACTTCGATTTAAATTTCAATTCGATCCATTCTCATATGGAGATTCATGCGCCTCCCCAAACCCGCGCGTGGCCGCGTCGGGGTGGACCTATGTAATGTCCACAATTTGGCGACTCCGCTGGGATTAACTGATGCGTGACTTACCATCGGCATCCTCAGGGTGAGACTCGAATAGAAATCGTTTGACTAGTACAATACGCGTTTTAGTTTTACGGTTCATGCATAACCCCATATTTTTCCGGGCTGGTACTGGTGACCGACGTCCCACTATACCATTGATGTAATCCTAATTGGATATGTCAAAAAGTGTTCATAGCAGATTTGTATGGGTACGGCATGTTCTAAGCTCAACTCGACATAGAAAGTCCGCCCCGATTCTCGAATAGGCTATGTACATTGATATAGACCCTTTATAGACCGACCGAGACTCAGTATAGAGCATACATGGTGTCGTCATAATGCTTGCGTGACTATATGCTACTTGGTTTCTAAAGTCATTTTTTAAAAAACATCATTTTCAAAAATTGCATCCTTTTCAAAATATCCAATTTCAAAACCCGGGACATATACCGAATTTAGGATTTACGATTTTACTCAAAAATAACCTATTTCTAGCCGGTATTCTGCCCATTTCAAAACTCAAAAATATTTTCGAACTTTCAAAACTGTCACCCGGCTCGCCTTTCCATTTTTTTCGAAAAAGCCGGGCTTCCCCCCCGAATTTTTCGGGCTTTCAAAAAAATCTATTTCAAAACTTCCTCTTCTTAGGACTTCCCGTGTTTAGCAGTGTCGGGTCGCGTCATAATTCACCGAGGTCTCTAGCGTCGAAACTCCGTCGATCTTACATCACGGGTTTCCCCCTATCTCAGTCCGCCTTATTTTACCAAGGCAAGGCCCACCTGGGTAGGACATACTCCTACAAAGGATGGCCCGTTAACACAATCGAGTCCAAAGTCTGGGGAATGTCTCACGTGAACCTTCCTTCAAACAAGACTCAGCCTACATGCCGAGTCCTAAGGAAGGCCCACTACTCACGAGTCACCCGTCTAGGTGTTTAGTCTCAGGTCGTTTTCTTGTCCAGGCTTTTCCTCACTCGAGGGCTATCCTTTAGAGGAGCGATCAATCACGATTGCTCTAAGGGTCAAGTCTTACACGTGTCATCCCACATACCCCACTTTTGAGTCACTTAGATGTCACACCATCTGAGTCCTATCAGAGTCCTTAGTCTCACCTGGGGGCTATTCAACGACGGAGCGATAAATCACACAGTCACTCCGAGAATCGCACCCTACACATTTGTCTTAGGAGAGTCTAACTCGAGTCTAACTGGAGTCGTCTCTCCTCCCGCGCCATTTCCTATGCCTTGGCATATTTATGTTCCGAAGCAACTTTCCTGATTACGCATTCTTACAGATGGGTCACCGGTAACCAGACGTAAGCACAAGATGCAAGAAGCTTTGGACAATTTGACAGCCTCATTGCTAAGGTTGAGGCCCAACTGACAGCTATCAAGTCCGACCAGATAGCTATTGCTACCCGGTTGAGCGCCATAGAACAAGGGACTCCTAATGGTGGGGCTGAAACTACTGGGCCTTTTGCTGAGTTAGTCAGCGCAGTCCGCAAACTGGAAGAACAGGTCCACTTGTTAACTAACAACACCATTCACACGGAAAATGCCCGAGACTATACACCCATTAGTGAGAAACTACCAAAGGATCTCAACTTAGAAGGGTTACCCATATTCGAAGGGACGGAGGATCCATTATTACACCTCCGAGCTTTCAAACAATTCATGGCAGTCAAAGGGGTCATAGCCGACATGTTCATCAATTTATTCGGCGTATCCCTCGGGAAGTACCCAAAAGCCTGGTTTTAAAGGCTTAATACAAAAAGATTCCCAACTTGGGAAGATGTGGCTAACGAGTTCGCTAAAAACTATTTTGTGAACTTCAGACTAACATGCGGACTTTAGAAGTCATGGCCCAAGATCCAACAGAGGGTTTCACCAAGTACCTTCAAAGGTGGAGGGCCGAAAGTGTGAAGTTGGTAGACAAGCCCAACAAGAAGATACTAGTGGAGGCGCTCATCAACAACTTCCTACCTTCCTGCCGCGTCCATCTTAGGTATGCCGACATTTCAAACGTCGCGGTGCTTACCGAAATGGGCATTAGGATTGAAAACGATCTTCGACATAATGAAGATCTGGGTGAAGCTTCTACTGAAGGCTATACTGGACATCAACTCGAGTCTTTAGAAGCCGACGACTAATGACAGCATCATCCGAGAGTCCGGATTTGATTTAAGTCCGAGTCTGAGTCCGCGTCTAGGATATACTATTTCTTCCAAAGTCAAAGTCAGAGTCAGAGTCAGATGTATTCTGTTCTCTTTTTCAAAATTCAATAAAATCAGCTTTTCTATTTCTCATATACACTTTCCTTATGTGTTTCCGAGAACTTGATGAACATCATCGTACACTGTAAGCACATGCACGTGACTATAGGCACATCTATAATGAGTGCAGAAAATCGAGACCCGTGTTTTCCTTTATCTGTTCCATGTCTGACATAGAAAGCCACATAACTACCCCTAGCAGGAGCGTATCGAATCCTACCACAAATCTAAGTGGTCTCCTAGTTTGGGTTCAAGACGGGAGGCAAGCCCATTTCCCACAATAATCTCCCATCCAATAACATCAACCAATCCCTACCTTTGGAGTTAGTCTGACCAACAAAAAAAGAACGAAAAAAAAAGCTGGACAAAAAAAATCAAAAGTCCAAGGAAAAAGCAAAAGGCCAAAATAAAAGAGCTGGCCATGACAAAAGGAAAAACCCTCAGATCAGCATCCCCCGACCCGATACGGTCAATCCCTTGACCGGGGCTAAAAGGTCAACCAAAAATTCAAGTGCCCATGACCGTGATTATCGGTCAAATCACGTGAGAGTCCCTTGACCGGGGTACGGTTAATTCAAAATACCATCCAATAGGGAGAGACAATTACGTTGGTCAGCTAACACCACATCTAGCCTTCCCACATTACAACCCTCAAGACCTTCTCGAGACCTAGGCTAGAGACAGCCCAGAATTTTGAGGATTCAAGTTCCATAGGATACACCCTAACCATTAGGGCCAGACATGGAAATCAGATCCCGCATTATTATCAAACCTACCCCGATCGAAGTCCGAGTCATTTTTACTCGACTTCCCCCTTTCCTACCACATTGCCAATACCCTACCCTCGAAGCCTTAGCTCCACGAAATCAAGCTCCAGATGTCAAAACATCAAAGCCTCTTACGACCTAGCATCACATTTCCAAAAACATCCAAACCAGTTACCAACCCCAAACACGGGAACTCAACTTGCAGTCGGCATAAAACATGCCCAAATAGTTCACACCACCTCTGGGGGCTACCCCGGAGAACGCTCACAGTCACAGGATCAGCATCCTAACCATTCTAGCCATTTGATCAAGACATCATTGGGAATGCACCTAGCCTACACCATCGCTATGGCTAGTTACACACAAAGCCCTAATAAACTAGGCACCATAATACATCTTCCAATCCACTGAACTACGGCTTGGTTTGATTTCAATACACGTGAATACGTAGGCAGCCTTTCAACAGGGGCACAACCACCCACATTGACACAAATTCAAAAAGCACCATCATTCCGGCCACGACATTGTCATGTTCTCAACAGCTAGCTTTGTCGTCCTGGGGGCTTCTCCTAGGCAGAAGTTCTCCATCCACTCACATAATCAAAATACTTTCAAAATCTAGCCTCCTTTCTATAGTGTGTCCTAGTACTCGGCTCCATCGAAGGCGAGAATCTATCAGGATTTGAAACGACACTGCTACTGCTGAGCCGTGCAAAAAAAAAAAAAAACAGTCTCATAATAGACTATTGGAACCCCCGAATAGCATATCTTTCCCATTCTGAGGATTCGACCGTGTTGCCGCTCGCCTAGGCTACGGAATAGCGCAACTTAAGAGTCTTGTCATCTTAGGTGGCCCATCCCCCTACCGAGTCACGGTCCAACCCCTCGAAAGTCCAGTCGCGTCTGTCAACTCGTCCTGTTATGTCCAGAGTCGAGTCTGTCGGTATACCTCTCTCCTTGAATTCCCGCTTCAAAATTTGCAAAACTTAATCATTTGAGAAAATCCTTTTCGACAAGGTCAAATTTCAGTCTATTTAAACTGCAAATTTCTTTTCTACCCCTTTCAATTTTGAAAACCTATCTCCTAGCACGTGAGTTGCTTTCAGGACTTCGATTTCAAAATGAAGCAAAAATCTTCTTCCCCAGCGCAAGTCAGTCTTTAGGTGCTAACTGCATTTCCTGTATGTTGTCTTACTATCTGCTATGTTTGCTATTTCTGCCTGTATATCTAACATTTCAAGTACCAGCTTGGCTTCCCAAGGGAACATCAAAATTTCTATTACCCAGCGTGAATCGTTTTACCTAAAGGTTACATGCAAAACTTTGCATAATCATGTACAGGGACGATTCAAGCAGGGCCATGCAACTCACTCCCCAGCGGAAAGCCCAAGGCGACATTTTTCACGGGATGGGCCCACATATTGGCACACCCGGGACTTACACGACAAGTCCAAATTCCCTACAGAGTTATCATCATCAGCTCAGGTATGATCTCTATCTTATGGCTGGCGGGCCCTTTCACGCAAGTCTAATGGAGTATAAACGACCCGACAGGAAGTCTGCTAGGTCTTAATCTTTGATTGGCCTGGTAGCTACTCTGACTTTCGCCCTGTCCAAGCCTCAGTCAGAGTGGGGGCTCTATAGATACTCACATTTGGCTACCAGCTGTCTATAGAACATCCCGACAAACACCCGATGATGATCGGACGCAAACATGCTTTAACGTACTCGAATATGGGCTCAAAATCATTGGCACTTGGCTGGAGCTTTTTACGGAGTACAAATCTCACAAAACCAACCTCAAATTCAGGCCAAGTGGGTCATTTTGAATCAAATAAGACTAAATTGGGTCGTACCCGACGCCAAGGGCATAACTGTCTTTTAGCGACCGAGTCAAAACCCGGCCAAAGATATTTTCCGAGACATTGAAACCAGCCATGTCACCCCACGATTCCGGTTTGAGCTCAAACACTACAAAAATCAGCTACAAAAAATATTAAACAAAGCCGTTAAAGATAGAATTCGATCTCCCGTAGGAATCCTACTCGAGAACTCCACCGAGCACAAGGAGTACTCGGCCGAGTACTCACTACAAAAAAACAGGTCGAATTGCGTCGGACAATTCCGCCGCAAATACTCAGAAAACCGACGCAAATTGACGTTTGCGTCGGACAGGCCGACGAAATGAGTCCCCCGCGAATATTCGTCGCAAATGGCCCTGTATGTGGCGCCGAGTCCGACGCATACACATTTGCGTCGGATAGCGCGTGGGATGAGCCGACGCCTAAGTTGGCGGTTAAATCTTAAATCGAGCTTGCTATGCGTCGGCATGTCCGACGCATGGTTGAGTTTTACGACGACTTTTACGTCGGAAGGGTCAACGCATACAGGACGTATGTGTCGGAATTTGCGACGGAATGTCCGCCACATACGGGTCTGTTTTTTCCACCAATTTCCCCTTCTGCTACTTCCCCAAATACGCTCAAAGAAACACATCAACAAACCAACCAGCAGCATTACAAAAGCACATCTCGTGCAAGACAACGTACATCATACTCCGCATTCCATTTCCGCTTCCCGTAGAAGATAAACGTGATTTTCAGAGAAAATAAAATTATATTACAAGAAGAGAGTAGGTTGTTTTAGAAGTTGGATTAGTAGGTAGTTAGATTATATTACAATAAGAGAGCAATTTGTTTGGTTTAGTAGTTGGATGAGTAGGGAGTTAAGATTGTCATGACAACATAAACCTACCTAAGACAGTGGCTCAACAGTTCTAGAGCCGAAACCATGACCGTCATCAGCATTGTCGTCCCGACGCTGTGAACGATGTCCCATGTTACAGCCTTTCTCTGCCATGGCCAACCTCTCTTGCAGCATCTCTATCGTCTTCTGCTGTTCCTCTATTTTCTTGTCCGCCAGCTGCTGATGTTCCGCTAATGTCTCCAGCTTCTTGGTCAGGTTGTCGGTCTTCACACGCTGCTGTGTGGCGAGAGTAGGCATGTACGGGTCCTCCTCGACGGCGGCACTGCTCTTGCCGGTGCATGGGCGGAACAGCTCCCTAGCTAGGCTGCCTATTCCGTAAACTCGTTTCTTCGCGTCGTACCCGCCTGTGGCCTTGTGGTACAGCTCAGCCTCATCAATTTCCTCTGGATTTGCAGCCAAAGCCTCCTCCTTCGCTTTGTCATAATTGGCCTACAATGAGAAAATATATTATTAGGGAAACAACAAAGCTCAGAAATGTACTTAGATAACAACCATAACGTGCTAATACGATTATATGGTAAGATGACTCACATGCACCACCCCCGCCCTCGGTTCAATGTAGGTTCCCTTCTTCGTCTTCTTTGTCTTTTCACACCTGGATTGGGGTAGCGTCCGGCCCCTTAATTAGAACATGCAAAATTCCTTTAGTTGAGTGGATTAATTTATTCGAAAACAAATGATCATTTAATAATTTAACTTGAAAAGACATACCATCTCTCTGTAATGGGCAACTGCGCTCTTACTCCCGAGGCAGCTCGTCGGTTTCGCGACACCGTCCTTATCTCCGCATTAATAGTAGTTACGTAGTAGTGGTAGTAGTTAGTAGTTGTAGTAGTAGATTAGTAGTATTAGTAGTAGTAATAGTAGATTAGTAGTATTTAAGTAGTATTAGTAATAGTAGATTAGTAGTATTATTAGTAGTATTAGTAGTAGTAATAGTAGATTAGTAGTATTTAAGTAGTAGTTAAGTAGTAGAAGTAGTAGTGAATGAGTAGTAGTGGTAGTAGTAGATTAGTAGTAATAGTAGAATAGTAGTATTATTAGTAGTAGTCAATTAGTAGTAGTAATAGTAGATTAGTAGTATTTAAGTAGTATTAGTAGTAGTAATAGTAGATTAGTAGTATTTAAGTAGTATTAGTAGTAGTAATAGTAGATTAGTAGTATTTAAGTAGTATTAGTAATAGTAGATTAGTAGTATTATTAGTAGTAGTAATAGTAGATTAGTAGTATTTAAGTAATATTAGTAGTAGTAATAGTAGATTAGTAGTATTTAAGTAGTATTAGTAGTAGTAATAGTAGATTAGTAGTATTATTAGTAGTATTAGTAGTAGTAATAGTAGATTAGTAGTATTTAAGTAGTATTAGTAATAGTAGATTAGTAGTATTAGTAATAGTAGATTAGTAGTATTATTAGTAGTATTAGTAGTAGTAATAGTAGATTAGTAGTATTTAAGTAGTATTAGTAATAGTAGATTAGTAGTATTATTAGTAGTATTAGTAGTAGTAATAGTAGATTAGTAGTATTTAAGTAGTAGAAGTAGTAGTGAATGAGTAGTAGTGGTAGTAGTAGATTAGTAGTAATAGTAGAATAGTAGTATTATTAGTAGTAGTAGATTAGTAGTAGTACTAGTAGATTAGTAGTATTATTAGTAGTATTTAAGTAGTATTATTAGTAGTAGTAATAGTAGATTAGTAGTATTTAAGTAGTATTAGTAGTAGTAATAGTAGATTAGTAGTATTTAAGTAGTATTAGTAGTAGTAATAGTGTGGGAGTAACAGGGAGTAGTCCGTAATAATAAGGGGATTTAATAGGAGTCAGCGTATTTGCAGCGGAACCACAGGTAGCTGCCCTCCCTCTTACTCCTACTCCTACTTCTACTTGTACCAGGCTACCACCTCCAATCCCTTTATTGAGTACGCCGTATTTGTATTTATTAGGGAGTAGTAACTGCTATGTTTGTGGATACAGAATCTGGTGAACGGCTATGTTTTCAAAGGCAAGGCAATGATCATTCAGTTTGGCAGGAGTTCTGCGAAAACTAGTTGAAGGATGTAACATTCTACTGACCAAATATGTATGTAAGTTCATCATATAACAACAAAGTAACAACAAAGCTAATCAATAGAATGGATGGAGTTGGAGTCTACTCCACTATGCTCTACATACCAATATAATGATGGCATGCAGTGATGATCAATCACTCCTCGCCACACCATTACCAACTATCATTCCACTAACGGCTCACCCCCCTGCTATATATACATACTCTTCAGAAGCTACTAGATGCCTCCCCATCTCCTATAAATACACACGCCTTACTAGCTAACAATTCTCATCTATCACTTCTCAATTTGACACATACATTGTAACGAAGTCTACATAAAAGAGCCTAGCTAAGTACACGTATATTTGTTCTAATTTGACTATAAGTTGTAATAATGGGTAGTAACAACTAGTTGAAGGATGTAACATTCATCATATTTCCCATTCTCAATACTCAATACTCAATACTCAATAATCAATAATCAATACTCAATACTCAATACTCAATACTCAATAATCAATAATCAATAATCAATAATCAATACTCAATAATCAATAATCAATAATCAATAATCAATAATCAATAATCAATAACCAAAATTAACCCAAAACTAGTAAAACTAATTAACCCTAAATGAATCATACATCAATAACAATAACAATACTAAAACAGTAGTACATACATTAGCAGGCCGGAAAACGTCGGAGAACGACAGTGAAACCCGCCGGAGCGCCGGCAGGAGGACGAAGGAACAGGAGGACGAAGGTGGAACGACGCGCCGGTAGGAGGACGGAAGAGAACAGAGGGTAGCGCGAGCGGCGGTTGGGACGAAAGCCGGTGACGTCGCCGGCGACAGGTGGCGGGTGGAGGTTGGGTTTGAAATTGGGGGTTAGGGTTAAATTTAGGGGTTTGGGGTGAAGGGTAATGAAGAATGAAGGGGTTTGGGGTCGGGTAACTGACTAAGTGCTGGGTTAAAATTTCGATTTTTTTTAAAGTCTATGCGTCGGACTATCCCTCACATAGTCCGACGCAACTTTTGTCGAACTTCTGAACTTGAGGCTCTTAAACGCGTCGGCTTTTGATAGACGATGCGTCGGAATGTCCGCCACATGCACATAATTTGGGACGCCCATTCCGTCGTATGCCACCGCAAACTTCTTTGGCGCTAAATTTTACCAACGCGCCGCATCTTCCGTCGACTGTGCGTCGGCTACCCCGACGCAAATACGAATGCGTCGGTCTGTCAGACGCAGTCCGACACAACCATCTTTCATACGTCGGAATATTCGGCCGCCGCAATTAGTCCGCCGCAATTCGATCAGTTTTTTGTAGTGACTCCTCATTTCAGTCGAGTTTCGTGACTTCCCCATCAAGAAACGAAGTTCTCGATCCTCTCGACTTCTTACTTTTCCTATCCAAAGCGGTAATTCTCATCCAACTACCTCTCCTAGCCAAGGTCAGGAACTCTCTTATAAATAGCCCCTTGCCCAACACAATACACAACACTTTAGACATCGATCATAACTACAAAAAAAACACCGACATTCATTAGCAATAATAGCATCGAATAATCGATAATACAAACCAGAGATCACGCCGCCTTACCCCCGAGAAAAAAAACCGGCCACCTCAACCCGACACTTTACACGTCCCATACCACCATAACTCACCGACATTATCTCGACGCTCCCATGTCTAAGCCACATTCCGACGAGCCCCGTTCCGAGAATACAAAGCATGTAGGTTGAGGGTGTAAAATCAAACCCGTTCTCTCCTTCTCTTTCTCTCGTCTTTTTCCCTCCTTTTGCGTCGTCGGTCCACTTTCATTTATGGGTCATCATCGTCACGTTTTTTAATATCGATACTACAAACTATTTTCATATAAAACAAACGTTCTTAAAATACGATATCAACTCTATAGTCGAATATCGTATCTAAAAGAACTAAATCAATCTCGTTAATTCTAAAGAATCGTCACACGGTCTAGAACACAAAACACGACGATTTTTAACGCGGAGAGAATCAACATCGTTTTTTTTAGTTCAATTTTTTTAAAAACAATTTACAAAACTTTTTTTATTTTATTCCTTTCTAAAAATCATTCCGAATATTTGTATGATTGTTCCTTTCCAACTGCAAATGGATGTATGTAGTATTGTGTTGTGTATGTGAATGAGAATGGGAATATTTCCTGATGTTGACTATGTCCTAGGACATTAAAAAACAACTACTAACTTCTAGGTCGGTATTGCTGCTTATCCTCCTGATAGTAGACCGTGAAAAGGCAAAACAATTAATCGAGTTGAGATAGTAAAGTGAGATTTTTTTTAAATTAGTATTGACACTGGGTATGAAATATGAATAAATCAGAAAGATAGTACTCACAGCTCAGTTAGATTGGCGAATTTCTTTAACCGGGCTGGAATTTGTCTGGTAACGTGGTTATCACTAAGAGTTCTAGCAAACAAGCAAGAAGCAAGAATTAATAGACCACATCAAAGAATTAAAAGGAAATCAACTGACATTATTATAGTATTTTGAAGTACGGAGTATTTATTATTACTACTTCTTCCATTGGTATAAAAAGATTGAAAGTGCAACGACATACAAGTTCTGTAGTCCAACCACCTTCCCCAGCTCTTCCGGAACAGTTCCTGAGAAAGAATTGCTCCCAATGCTCCTGACGATCCCAGGTGTAGGATGTTCAAGTACAAAAACAGACAGGTCAGAAACATGGGAAGGCATGCTGAAAATTAATGCTTACTGGCAGAGCTACCTGGTCTGACATTAAAATTAAAACCGTCGCACCTAATACTTGGCTCACTAATTCAGCGTGTTTTTTGTGGGTGTAGACTGTAGAGTGTAGAGGGAGGGACACAATAAGTTTTGATGTTGACAAATTTCTAAGTAAAATCATAGCACACTAAGTCACTAGCACCTCCACACTAAGTCACTAACACCTCTCAACTACTTGGTACACAATGTGACAATATCAAGCATTACGAAGTGAGTATAGTAAAAGCACATACCTTGAACTTGAAACATAACAATGAAATCTCATCTGACCTTGTAACAGCTACAACTACATTGCAAACTGTCCCCTTAGGTCAAACTCTGCTTAATCTAATATGCTAACAGTGTCACAGGAACCTTAATGTTTTACCATGTAACATCAGTCATGAGGGTTTAGAGAAGACCCCTGCTCCAAATAGCAGATTCCTCCTGGAAAACTGCAGAGATCCGATTGTCAGTTAATCGGTCTAAAACATAGCACCAAGCAGACTGTGTCGACATGCAGTCAAAGTGACGTGCCAAGCTACACAGGTTCTAAACTTGCAACCGAGTCAAAGTTACACGAAACAATTGGACGTGCCAACTTACGGGTAGAGAGTAGACTGGAGAAGACTTGGTATAGAGTGTCTTCAATGATCTTAGTCTATTTACGCTACCGGTTCTGCCGGCAACATATTATTAGTACAGTTTCAAACTGAGGCATTAATTGGGTATGAATGCGTGACAGGTACTTGTCTTGCTTCTATCGTAACAGGTACGACTTTGAATCGCTAGAAAGTGACAATTGTGCTTACATTGTATTGAGGTACCCCAATTTTGCTAGAGATTTTGGAAGAACACCGTCAAGATTTTGACCTTTTAGGGATCTAGTTACAACAAGAAGCGAGATATAAGTAGATGCAGCAACTTGATAAAGAGTAAACTCGCTACAAAAGTTGGTAATAGTTAACAGAATACTGACTATAATACTATAGATTTTGTTGACATCACCTACCTACCTTAAATCACGATTCTTTTTTAGATTTTAATACGGAGTATGTTCTTGCAAATTCTTACTTCTTCGGTTATATGAATTTTATAAACATGTGATATAATGAACATAGTTACGATGACGATAATCCAAAAAATAAAACCAGAAGGAAAAGTAAGAGAGATAGAGAGAGAGGTTGAATCAGATTTTGGTCGATGAGACTAAGGCCACGTTATTTTCAAGCTTTTTCATTTTGTCTCGATTTGCTACACTTCCCATTATTATTCCGCCAATACACCCCACATTTCAATTTTTCATCATCTCATTTCAATACAACCACATATCCAAAAAAAGGTTGATTTGAAGACGAAAATCGACGAAGTTATAATCAGCCACAGCTATCTAGTTGTTTAATGTTCTATATGAGGCATGAATGTGTATATTATGGAACTAGAACAAGGTTGAAGTGCTAATATGCTTGAGTTTCTACTTTCTTTGAACGGGATAGTTGTACTTGGCTCAATTCAGTAACTCTCTCTGAATCCAAAGAGCTATTAAAATTTAAGAAAACTAAGCAAATTGTAGAGCAGGGAAGCAAGAAACCAAGTGTTTTAGAGGAGACCTGGGTTGGCAAGTAGTGGTGATGGAAGACGCCATGAACGCCAAAACAATCTCAATTGGAGAATTACAGTAATCTCTATCATTCTACGCTTATTAGTTTTCAAATACGAGGAAAATGAGCGATTTATAATTCACTGATTTATCTACCGGAACTAATTCATAAACCTCATTTATCGACTTTGCTCCTCGACTTAAGCTTGTACTAAAGAACACATAATCTTAAGGAGTAATTGTTCCTGAATTGAACCCGAGACAACGATTAATTCATTCATCTACTTCAGCTAATTCATAAACTTCATTTATCTACTTCGTGCTCGGACTTATGCTCGTACTAAAGAACACATAATCTTAAGGACTAATTGTTCCGAAATCGAACCTGAGACCACATTTAATTCACTCATTGATCTACTTGAGCTAATTCAGAAAACCTCATTTATCGACTTTGCTCCTCGACTTAAGCTCTGACTAAAGAACATATAATCTGAAGGACTAATTGTTCCGGAATCGAACCTAAGACCACAATTAATTCACTCATTTATCTACTCGAGCTAATTCATAAACCACATTTATCGACTTTGAGCTCCGATTTAAGCTCGGACTAAAGAACACGTGATTTTAAGGACTAATTGTTCAGGAACCGACCCTGAGACCACAATTAAATCACTCATTTATCTACTTGGGCTAATTCATAAACCTCATTGGTTGACTTTGCTCCTCGACTTAAGCTCGTATTAAAGAACACATAATCTTAAGGAGTAATTTTTCCAGAATCGAACCCGAGACCACAATTAATTCACTCATTGATCTACTTGAGCTAATTCATAAACCTCCTAGGTTTCGATTTCGAGAACAAATCAATCAATTAATCAATCAATCAGAATCAGATACACAAACACATCACACTTTATTAAATTTCAACAAATCAATCACAAAACAATCTAAAACAACTTGTATAAACCTAAATCTATCAAAAATTATACAAATCATATCATCAAAACTGCAACAGTTTCAGTGTTCATCAACAAAATCATACATAAAACACATAAAAAAAACCTCGCGAAAAAATTAACATACTCGATTTTGGTCTTAGATAAATCAGTAAACTAAATCGGTGAGTTCGAAGCGAAAGAAGTACAAATTGAACAACGTAAACCTAAAAAAACTAAGAAACCATCAAATAAGTGACAGATTACGAAAGAATCAGTGAAATTGGAGAACGAAGAGGAATACCAGATAAATCGGAAGAGGAAGCTAAGGAGGAAAATGAACAAAGATGATTAGGGGACGGCGAAGAGATGAACAACAACAACAACGAAAGACGGCGACCGACGGAGGATTAGGGGATGAACGACGGTATCATTTTTCGATTTTAGGGGAGAGCTCTCGATGTGATTTTGTTTCAGATGTGCGTGAATAGAGGAGATATACTTTGATTTAGGGTTTAGGTCAAATAAGTGACCAATACAATGGTATGGGCCGGGTACCCACTGATTGAGAGTGATCTATAATAGGGTAATAGACAACTGAGCTAAAAAGAACAGTTGTATAATATATAGACAACTGGTTTTATAAAATTCAGTTGTCTATTAGTCTATAAAGACATCTGTTTGTGATATAAAACAGATGTATACACATCAGTTGTTACCAATATTAGATGTCTATTAGGAGATGTCTATTTGATGTTTTGTAGTAGTGTCCTTCTGGTCCGCTATTCACCCTAGAATGTTTCTAACGGCTTCCGATCTTATTAGGGCAAACTAATCTGTGTAGCAGGTCTAACTCTTACCAGGCTTCCGATCTTAGGTTTGAGTTTACCAATTCAATTAATAAATTACGTTGACTTAATCAATTAATCTCAATTAAATGCTACAATTAACAACATAGACACAATTTCATTGACAGATCTATAAACTAATTAGCAATCGTATTCAATTCATGGATCCCCTAAACCCTAGCAAGGAAAATTAGCTACTCATAGAAAAATTTACGACAACAATAATAAAGATGATAAATAAATTAAGCATAGCGAATAAATATAAAGAGAAATTAAGAATAAAAGAATTAATAAAGAAAGAAAGAAAGAACAAAGAGAATAAGAAAGAACAAAGAAAGAATTAAGAACAAAGACAATAAGAAAGAACAAAGAAAGAATTAGATTACCGAGTTTAAAGGAAGAGTAGAAAAGAATTCATAAATTTAGATTTAAAAGTTTTAGAATAAAGAAAAATCTAAAGAGAATTAAAAACATAAAAAAAGAGGTCGTAGAATTCTAGTATAATAGTTTCTTAAATACTAAGCTAAAATAAAAGTCCAAAAGTCTTATTAACCCTAAACATCAAATTATAAATGTCTCGGTCTTCGTCCAGTCTCGAGAATAGTCGGTCGACTATAGAGGATAGTCGTTCGACTATTATTGACCAGTTTCGGTTTTCAGCACTGCGCGCTCAACTTCAAACGCTTGTCATTTCTTCGTTACTTCTTCAAATCGGGCGTGTAATATA
Organism: Agrostemma githago; assembly: GCA_958450325.1. Lineage (NCBI taxonomy): Eukaryota > Viridiplantae > Streptophyta > Magnoliopsida > Caryophyllales > Caryophyllaceae > Agrostemma > Agrostemma githago. The sequence goes on from OY288262.1 coordinate 35,094,456, forward strand.
CCGTTGAAAAGATGAGAGAAAGAGATTTCCAAAACAACTAGAATAAGATCAATTGGAGTTGTATAACTCAAGATATTAACGTTTTAAGTAGGCCAGTTTGAAAACGATCATTCTCCTTTCTTATTTCGTATAAGATTTCATCTTTAAGCACGATTTTTTGCCTTGTTTATGCGTCCACGGGTTCAAACCTGCATAAGATGCGACATGACCACAAAGTATCAAATTCGGGGGAAAATAGTAGACAATGCTACTCGATATGCATGGAAATGCGTGCGTAAAAGACGGAATAATCAAATATAAATAGCATGCATCGTTGTCGTCTAAGAATACTTCAGGCTCAATGAAATTCTCACCTAAATGTATATCAGTCAAGCCACCAGTATATCCCTCATGTACTAAACTCACCTGACTGTCATCATCTTCTGACCCCTCTTCAAAGCCTGGTCCATACCCTGGGTCAGACACATCATCATCATCACTAATATCTGCCTCCTATTCAACATTAAGGTCTCCCTCATCATCTAGATAGACCTCACTGTAGTCATTAAGGGACCCTTCTTCAACGCTTGCTTCATAATCATCATCATCTGACCCTTCTTCATCACCTAAATTTCCCCTAAACAAACTGCTAATGCTATGACATTATAGTGGAATCCTTGTTCAAAATTTGAGTCTAAGGAAGTTGGGTCTAGGCTTGGTGTGGGTGTGGTTGTCTGTGTTTGAATTAGGGTACAAGATTGGCTTAGGTTGTGGACCTTATTTAAGTGTGGGGGCTGGTTTAGGGTTTCAGTTTTACTAGTTATCTTTGGGTCAATTTGGTCATTTGTCTTCTTGTGGGAGGGGGTTTTATGGCCTTTTCTACTGCCACTTTCAGAAGCATCTTCACCCACCTTAATGCAGTCGCCCCCCCTTTTTGAGAATCATTAATTTGGGGATTGCTTAGTTTGCCTTCCCCTTCTTCCTTGGTGTCAACTTTAGAGAAGCCTGTGTTGCACACACTCCTTCCATTCTCTCTTAAGGGTTCATTATTAAGGGTTCAACTTCCCTTCCAATTACAAGAAAAACATCCACAATCCTTTCATCAGAGCCATTTTCACCATAACAGAAGCAATAGCATCATCAACAACCCTTTGCAACCCTAATTCTGGGTTAATGAAACATATTGCATCTTTCTTCCCCACACATTTCTCAACCTCTTCGAGAATGGTAAAGTAACAAAATTCGTCGGGGTCTATAGACGTAGACCTAAACTTTTTACGTAAGTACGACAAACCATTTTCATCCCTCACAAATGACCCTCCAAACCCCAATTTCAGAGTAAGATTATCCAACATATTTACCTATTTAAGAAAATATAAACACATATAAACACATTTAAGGAAATCAACATCATGTAAAAGGAAAAAAACGCACCAAAATTAATGTTTGGGATTTTTAGAAATTAAATTGAAGCAGTTTTACTTCATACTTCATCAAATTAAAATTAAACAAAATCCACAGAAATACGTACCTTCTTCTTCGACACTGTTCGAAAGCACAATTTCTGGTGATGAGTCGATTTTTCGAAGTGTGGACGCCCGTCCGTACCGCCCGGCGCCCCGCGCGGGACAATCCGATTTATCGCGACGGCCACCCACGCGGCCCCCTCTTGCCGGGGGCCGGTCCGATCTCGCGTACAGAGCGATGTGTTGGACCTCGATTTGGTTGACGATTCGGGTTGTACTAGACGGATGCGGGCACCTGTATTTCCGTTAGAATCGATTGAGACGTGAATGTAAATGTTTAAAGACCGATATGTTTGGTAAGACGACCTTTTTAGTGAACCGAATTTGTTGCCGATTTGTGGAGTCGCCACCGAGTCAATTATGGGGACGCGGAAATCGTTCAAGTCAACTTCGATCCTTAGCTGGCTCAAAGTTGAGTGGCACGGGACCTAAAGATAAAGACTTGTACCCTTAAGCACTCCATGCTTGGAATGACTCTCATTGCCAATGGTTTCAGACATCCAGAAACCGTCGATTCTGAGTAAGAGGTGAGGGTACGTATTGGGAAGTCAATGTCCGATAGACATCGAACACCCATTCCCGCCCGCACATAGCGCCCTCTACTAATCAATCGGTGGGCCGAAAACTTAGTTCCTTAATTGTGGCGGAAGTACGGTAACATCCGTTGTTTTAACCCTATGTCTTTGCTACGTCGGTTGTTTAAGAACAAATAAGTTTTTGTCGTCGAAGTAATTGACAGGGGTTAGTCGTATCCCTAATCAAAGATACCCTAAGGTCACCAACTAATGTAGATAGTGAAGTCAGGGGTCGAACCACAAGGAGACAGGAGTTAGTTGTCTACTCCTAAGATTTAGACTCCAAGTTATGGGTCACAGTTTGAGTTGGTTTGGTAAACTAAAGCTAAATACTAAGACGGAATAACAATAAGGAGAAAGCCTAGGGTCTCAGGTTCACTACGAATATTACTCGGGTCAGGGAGTCAACTAAAAGGTCAATAATCGAACTACCTAAGGTGCAAGTCCGTTCGGTACACTACAACCTCTAGTCTCTAAACTTAACCTGTGGTCGCTAGCATTAAGTCAGTCTACCCAAACTATCGTGGCCTAATTAGTCCTTAACCCGGTCGGCGAAAAGTCCTAATTGTGATACTAATTAATTGAATTATGCATCAAACAATCAATCAGAATTAAAACGATATTCAGGCGATAGTTTATACGATTAGAAATAGGTCAATTGACTATAACCCTAATAATACGCGTAGATCCCCCTAAACCCTAGATAAAATTTAGCTACTCATATTAATTGTAATTGAACTAACAAAAGATGAATTGCAATTAAACATAACGAAAACGATACAAATTAATCTACGGAAAGAAATAATAATTCTACGCTAGAAACAATAAAGCAACACGAATTATGAAAGTAATAATTACTACGAATATGAAAAGCGAATTAAGACAAGAATTAAAATAGAAGACTTAAATTGATATTAAAATTAAGAAAATCGATACCGAAGAATTCAAGATCTGAGACGGAAGAACAAGGTTCAATGTATTTCACCCAAAACTAAAAGTAACGTAAGACTTCAAGACTAAGTAAAAATAAAAAGAGTAGTGAATTGTGTAATGAAAAGTGTCTGACATATGAGTCAAGAAAACTGATTTAAAGAGAATCAGTTGGGCTGAAAACAAGCCCAAATTCTAAGTCGAAATAAAGTTGAAGCGAGGCCCGGCCCGGTTTGGGTGCACTCGATCGAGTGCCTGATGACACTCTATTGAGTGACCCCCCAAAATAAGGGGAGGAGCTTCATGGAGTGGCACTCGATCGAGTGCAGCAGGGGCACTCGATCGAGTAGCGCTGTAGGTCACAACATTGCGCGCTCTACTTCAAACGGCTGCCATTTCTTCGTTACTTGTTCAAATTGGAGATGCAATATACCGTTGGAAAGCTAAGAGAAATATATTTTCAACGCCACATAAATAACCTTGATTAGAATTGTATAACTCAAGATATGGATGTTTGAAGTTGACCCTTGTGTAGGCGACCATTCTCTCATCTTGTTTTGTGTCTTTTCCTTCTTTGGTCTTTGTTTCTTCGTGTATTCCGCATCTTCTTCCTTCGATTTCGTGCTTAGGTTTAAATTCTTCAAATACCGATTCCTTAATGCTCCGATTAGCTCCAAATGCATCCAAATGCATCTAAATCTACAAAATACACACAAATACGGAAGTATCGACATCTAAAGTATATTGCATCATTATTAACGAGTTAAGCACAAAAACCAAAACTAAACTAACAATTAAGGGGATGAAAATATGAATATAAATAGAGCTTATCAAACTCCCCCAAACCAAACCTTTGCTTGTCCTCAAGCAAACCACACGTATAAATACAAGAGAGGACAAGTGATGTGAAGCACGATTAAAAGCAAGCTTACAATCATTCTTCTAAAAATGGGCTCAAGTCGGTTAGAAAACACGCAATGCCAAAAGTATAACTAAATCAATAATCATGCCTTAAATGAACAATTGTTTGCCAACCTTTAAATCTTGCAAGACCATCAATGTCGGACTTTCTCGCGGTTATCGCTCAACACTCATAAGAACGGGTGAGTATATAAATGTGAAGATAAGAAAGAATAAGAACACTCACTCGACTTATGAAACATACATGCAATCGAATATGAAATCAATCTCCCAAATCAAATACGTGTTCCACCAATCAGAACCATAGTACATGCCAAGGACTTACAAAGGGTGGCTAAATGGGTGAGGGAAGAAAATGGATTGTGCCTAAGCACGTATGGGAATGTGGAGCTAAAACCGGGCCCAGTCGCAGCTACACAATAAAAACTATCCATAAAAAAATCCCAACATATAACGTCGAACCACCAACTAGAGATATAAATTCAAGATTAGGTGTAAGAGGGAATTTTGTTTATCCTCTCAATTAATCTCTAGTTTCAATCTTTTCGACCATTCCCCGAAATATTACAAGAAGCATATTTTTCATATTTCATTTTTTTTCTTTTCTTTTCTTCATTCTTTTCTTTTATGCTTCTATTTTTTTCAATTTGGATATGGGGAAGGCGAGTACAAAGTCGCTTAACAATATTACACACTAAGTCCAAAGGATGCAGAAATTTCCAAACATGACCAAATAGTGGAGTAATTCCAAATTAAGTTCACTACTGTGACTGTCCCGATAGGGTAGGCTATTCGGGGTTGTAACTAAATAATATAGGCAGTAAAAACAGGCTTACAACAGCTGAAATGGGCTAAACAAAGAAAACCGACCTAAATCTACAAGGTAGTAAAAATGGGTCATTTTGGCTATGTGGACCTCATCAAAAACAGAAATGCCTTTCCCCATGTACCTCCTCCTCAAACCAAACACGTATTCAATATCAAGGGACGGACGTCATATTTATGCAAATTGATGTTACACATTCCATAAGGAGAAATTACTCAATTCCTAATTATAAATGAGACCAGTTATGGATGTTACTGGCCTAGGAAGCTCTAAATCCTCAGAATTTTGTGGTTTGCCGACAAGTGGTCAAATCTACTCATTTGGCAATTAAAAGTTCAAATAGGCATTCATATCAAAATAGTCTTATCTCAAGGTAAAACATATTTTCAGGTACAAATTAAGCTGAAAATTAGGAAAAATCATGTTAAGTGCATTATCATCATTGCCATTTTGCATGCTTCTACATCGGACACACCACACAAAAACATACAAAAATCAAAATATTTTTGGATTTTTCTGATTTTTTCATTTTTTTGATTTTTTTTAAAGAAGTAAAACACATGACGGAAAATAAAACACACAAAAGCACACAAACGCTCCCCCAAACCTAAATGTCACAGTGTCCTCAATGTGACTCTACAGCAGATAAGACAGAAAATCCACAGCTAATCCTAAGGACAACTTGACCTACGGGGTAGAAAAAAATCTAAGAAAGCATGAAAAACAAAAATAAAAATGAAAGAAATTACCGTATACAAGGGTAGCTCCCCCAAATTAAACCATCTGAAAGGCGGGGGGAACATATACAAATGATGTCGGGTTGCCTCCCGACTAGCGGTGGTTTCAGACAGGTCCCGCACGACCGAATTTCCCGTTTCAAGATACTCTAATCTGCTCTCTGTTGAAATCAAAACAACTTAGAGCTCGTAAGAGCAAATCGAACATTCGGGCATGTGCTACATACAAGCATAAGTAGCACAATATACAAATGATGTCGGGTTGCCTCCCGACTAGCGGTGGTTTCAGACAGGTCCCGCACGACCGAATTTCCCGTTTCAAGATACTCTAATCTGCTCTCTGTTGAAATCAAAACAACTTAGAGCTCGTAAGAGCAAATCGAACATTCGGGCATGTGCTACATACAAGCATAAGTAGCACAATATAGGCACGAAAGCATTAAAATTTAGAAAATCAAACCCTCTCAGCTTAATCGACGGCTTATGAGAGTGCTCCGTGTATTCAGGTTTAAAATTCCCTTTATCAATTAAGTTGAAAAAATTAAAATGAGGAAAAGGGGATTCCTTAGGTGGATCGCATTCACCTAAATCAGTAATCAAGACGAAATTAACTCGAACGGTTAATTCGTTAGGCATAGCAAGCTCGGCCGAATCGGGTAATGTGTTCGGAATCAGTGTCTCGAGTAGCGGAGGAGGATGATTCGTCTCGACATAAATGTCATTGATATTGCATAAGTCCTCCTTTATCGTCCTGAGGGGCCTATCTTCCCGGAGGGCAGCCTCTATCTCATCGAGCTCGGCTTTACAAAACTCAGATTGCCCGCTGTAATCGTTCGTATGAACCACCTCGATTTCTGACACTTCACCGTGGAACAATCGTTCAATTTCATCGACCTCTTCTTCCCAAGTACGAACCTTGTCTACCAGGTCTTCATAAAGCAAGTGCTCGATTTTATCCACTTCCCCTCTACATCTTCGCGCTTCCAGCTCGGCAAGGCTAAGTGGCACGGTAGCTTCCTCGATATTCTTGCGAATAACATTGACAGACTCATTAGATGACGTGTTAATAACAGAAACAGTATAACACGACTCAGCTATACGTTTCGGAGTCAAGCTAAAACCAAAGGAAAGCTTATCTTCTCCTATCGATAGTGTTAGCTTTCCGTTCCTAACATCTATAACCGCCCCCGCCGTGTGTAGGAAGGGTCGACCTAAGATGATAGGAATCACTGAGTCCTCAGCCATATCTAAAATCACAAAATCTACGGGAATAAAAAACTTCCCGACCCTCACCGGGACGTCCTCCAAGACACCTAAAGGGCGTTTAAGAGAGCGGTCGACCATTTGCAAGGTCATACTCGTGCTTTTCAACTCACCCATGTTCAATTTTGTAAAAATAGAAAATGGCACCACACTAACACTCGCTCCTAAATCACAAAGAGCATTGTGGATAGTAAAAGTGCCAATAGTACAAGGAATAGAGAAACTCCCTGGGTCTTTAAGCTTAGGTGGAGATTGGCTATTTAGGACTGCGTTGCACTCCTCGGCGTATGCCGCGGTCTCAGCCTTACCGAAAGCATTCTTCCGGGCAATTATTTCCTTCAATAATTTTTCGTAGGCGGGTACCTGCATAATCAATTCAGTGAAGGGAACGGTTACCTGAAGATCTTTTGCTATCTCCATGAATTTACCGAACTGTTGATCTAGCTGATTCTTGCGCTGTCGATTTGGAAAGGGAAGTGCGATCTTTATCGGGGCTTCCTTAGGTTTCTCAGGGGGAACCGGAGTAGGAATTTCAGTAGGAGAAGGCGGAGACGATGCTTTAGATGGCAAGATACGGACTTTGGGCTCGTCCAACGTGACTCGATCGAGTCCAGTTGCTCCACTCGATCGAGTTAGGCGTGACTCGTTCGAGTTGATCATTCAAAACCTCCCTGGTCGATTTTCGTGGGGTTACTCGATCGAGTCCAATTGGGTGAATAGATCTAGTGTCACTATTGGGTTCTAAGCCACACAATGTTTCGCCCTTTACCCCGTAATTTCCGTCCACCGATTTATGCTTCGCTAATTCTTGCTTCTCTAACTCAGTTTCATCGACGATGTCGACTAAGTCACCTTCACCGGGTTGGAGTAATATGGTAATAGCATTGACCTGTTCAGTCTCCGAGATTCTTTGCTGCTTCTGAGCGGACAGCTGGGCAATTTGATTGTCCAGAATCTTGTGATGTGCAATCACCTGATTAATCTGTGCTTCCCTCTTTTGGTGAGCTTGCAAGCCTTGTAGGACCAGCGCTTTAATCTCCGCATAATCATTACTCGCTTGAGCTTGCGAAACGACATCAAATTGTTATTGTTGATAGAATTGTTGTCCCCCTTGATTTTGCCTGTTAAAGTTAGACTGAAAGTTATGATCATGAGGGAAAACAGAAGCAACAACCTGATTGTTATTTGGAGGTGGCGGCAAAATCTGATGGGAAGCTTGAAGCGCGTTGGCTCGTTTGCAATTGGAGGCTTCATAAGCATCAAGACGTTTAGTCAATGCCGCTAACTGCGCTGCCACAGCATTGACAGTCTCACTCTCTAAACCTGTTCCGCGAGTGTTACCTCGTGGATTACCCCATCGGGCATGGTGAGTAGCCATATCCTCTATCATCTTCCAAGCTTTATCGTCATCGACATTGTTTTGGAATCTTCCATTAGCTGCGGAATCAAGTGTAGCACGACAATCGTTATATAAACTGTTATAAAACTGATTGCACTGAAACCATACCAGAAATCCGTGATGTGGGCATTCTTTCACCAACTTCTTGAATCGTGCCCAAGCCTCGTGGATATTCTCATGAGGGGTTTGACGAAAATTAGTTATCTGACTTCTGAACATGTTCGTCTTTTGAGGTGGGTAATAGTACTTGTAGAACGCTAAGGCAAGAGATTTCCAATCGGTAATCTCCTCAGCTGTGCGATCTAAGTCGGTGATCCAATCCCTAGCATCGTCACGTAGGGAGAACATGAACAACATCTCCATCACCTGCTCCTGAGTAACTCCTTGGGGGAGTGAAATGGTAGAGCAATAGTCGGTAAACATTCGCATGTGTTTCGCCGGGTCTTCCCGGGCTGTACCTCCCAACTGATTTTTCTCCATCAAAGTGATGAAAGCAGGCTGGATTTCAAACGACCCAATTGTGGCAGTGGGCCGTTTGATCGGCTTTGGCAAAGTCGTCTCTACTGGCTCGGAATAGCAAGCGAGCTTTGGCATCTTAGCTAGCGGTAGTAACCTGGATACAAGAGGAAACTACAAGAAACCAATGAGAACTGCCCCAAGGAAATGATGTTCCCCGGGGCGAAAAATAACCTAAAATCGAAAAACAAAAAAATAACCAACTAAATAACACCGTCTCCTCGGCAACGACGCCAAAATTTGACAGGGGTTAGTCGTATACCTAATCAAAGATACCCTATGGTCACCAACTAATGTAGATAGTGAAGTCAGGGGTCAAACCACAAGGAGATAGGATTTAGTTGTCTACTCCTAAGATTTAGACTAAGTTATGGGTCACAGTTTGAGTTGGTTTGGTAAACTAAAGCTAAATACTAAGACGGAATAACAATAAGGAGAAAGACTAGGGTCTCAGGTTCACTACGAATATTACTCGGGTCAGGGAGTCAACTAACGAGTCAATAATTGAACTACCTAAGGTGCAAGTCCGGTCGGTACACTACAACCTCTAGATCTAAGCTAAACCTGCGGTCGCTAGTATTAAGTCAGTCTACCCAAACTATCGTGGCCTAATTAGTCCTTAACCCGGTCGGCAAAAAGTCCTAATTATGATACTAATTAATTGAATTATGCATTAAACAATTAATCAGAATTAAAACGATATTCAAGCGATAGTTCATACGATTAGAAACAGGTCAATTGACTATAACCCTAATAATACGCGTAGATCCCCCTAAACCCTAGATAAAATTTAGCTACTCATATTAATTGTAATCGAACTAACAAAAGAGGAATTGCAATTAAACATAACGGAAACGATACGAATTAATCTACGGAAAGCAATAATAATTCTATGCTAGAAACAATAAAGCAACACGAATTATGAAAGTAACAATTATTACGAATATGAAAAGCGAATTAAGACAAGAATTAAAATAGAAGAGTAAAATTGAAATTGAAATTAAGAAAATCGATACCCGAAGAATTCAAGATCTGAGACGGAAGAACAAGGTTCAATGTATTTCGCCCAAAAGTAAAAGTAACGTAAGACTTCAAGACTAAGTAAAAATAAATAGAGTAGTGAATTATGTAATGAAAAGTGTCTTACATATGAGTCAAGAAAACTGATTTAAAGAGAATCAGTTGGGCTGAAAACAGGCCCAAATTCTAAGTCGAAATAAAATTGAAGCGAGGCCCGGTTTGGGTGCACTCGATCGAGTTCCTGATGGCACTCTATCGAGTGACCCCCAAAAATAAGGGTAGGAGCTTCACAGAGTGGCACTCGATTGAGTGCAGTAGGGACACTCGATCGAGGAGCGCTGTAGGTCACAGCATTGCGCGCTCTGCTTCAAACGGCTGCCATTTCTTTGTTACTTGTTCAAATTGGACATGCAATATACTGTTGGAAATATAAGAGAAAGATATTTCCAACGCCACCTAAATCACCCTGATTAAAGTTTTAGAAGTCAAGATATGGATGTTTGAAGTTGACCCTTGTTGACCCTTGTGTAGGCGATCGTTTTGTGTCTTTTCCTTCTTTGGTCTTTGTTTCTTCGTGTATTCCGCATCTTCTTCCATCGATTCCGTGCTTAGGTGTAAATTCTTCAAATGTCGATTCCTTAATGCTTTGATTAGCTCCAAATGCATCCAAATCTACAAAATACACACAAATACGGAAGTATCGACATCCAAAGTATATTGCATCGTTATTAACGAGTTAAGCACAAAATCCGAGACTAAACTAAAAATTAAGGGGATGAAAATATGAATATAAATAACGATTATCAGTAATTGTGTTTACATTCTTTGCATGCGATTTCACGTGACAAGTAGGCCATGAAAAGATGCACGTAGGAGAGTAGAGAGTACTAAGTATTATACGTATTAGCAAATCAGTTTTAACGTGATAATACGGATATTAGTCATTCTCGTGGTATACCTTACCTGGTCTGCTTAAGATGCGTCGATTCGATATTAATAGGGTTGCACCGGATCACATGTAGGGAGCATCGGGATTAATATGGAACCCGACCACCGCTTTGTTCAGTTTTAGCTTGTTTACGTTTTGAATTTCTGTGTTAGGTGATTTAGCATGCGATTATAGGGTTATAAAAGCGGTAAATAATACGAAAGCAGTAAATACGAAATGTAAGTAAATCACGTAATGAGAAGTTGCACCCTCGGAGTGTACACTAAACGAGACACGACGCATAGATGGTTGAGAATGGATCTCGGAACTACTCGGGTTTAGTTAGGGTGTTTTAGTGCTTATAGTTGAAATTATGGATGCTAAGTATGTTTATAACGTGCCATGGACCAAGCTTCCATACTAGTCGGACTCGACGTTATCGAAGTGCATAATAAAAGATTACAGAATGTAAAGTTTTGTTTAGATGACAACCTAATGATGGTACATCTTCGAGGCGGATCCTTTGAGCTTTTCCTGCGGTGAATCCGGCAGAGCTTCGCTACTATAGCTTGTCTTGCGGTGTATCCGGCAGAGCTTCGCTACTATATTCGAGGTTGGCTAGTCGAGCGCGGGTGCTCCTGTACATTCGGATCGAGTAGGGTGCTCGAGGAACGGCGATGAGTAGCGTCGATTCGCATGTCGGGACAACAATCGAGTGGATCGTACTTAGAGTTGGAGTGCGACCTAAGTTAAAGAGAAAGAGGGGGAGAACGAATTGTGAGAGAAGTATTCACGAATTCGAGTTTTGCGTGTGGAAATGAGCGGAGAAGGGGGGTATTTATAGTTGTTTGTGCAGATCAAATCGACTTCTCGGACGTTTAGAGTCATGCACACCAAGACTGAGTCTCTTGGTGTCATGCGCATCAGGATTGAGTCGCCTGGTATGAGGCGCCTGGAATTTTGAAGATCCGATTTTGAAACTTTCTAAAACGAAGAAGATGCGTATATTTGTTTAGCTTGGGGATTAAGACCTCCCATTAACCCTAGCACGTCGAGCGCCGGGTGGGCCTCGGGCGCGTGTCTCGAGGTTCGCTCGGCCCGACGTGTTGACTCGGGTTTGACTTTGCATATTTCGGGACAGATTCAGGACCGATTCGAGGCCCCGGTGTCGGAATTGACTCTAATTAGTGTCAACGCGACCTTAAGGACACGACTAAGACCATTTTGATGTTGAATTAATTTCTTCGAGTAATTATTTGACCCGTTCTATAAAAAAACCATCTAAAACATCGTAATCTCGCGTCGTGTTGCAGTCTGATCGTCATCGGGTGTTTGTTGGGCACCCCTGCAGCCATGAGGTCAAAATCTGGGTGTCTACAGAAGCCCCCACTTTAACTGAGGCTTGGACAGGACGAAAGTCAAAGTATAGCCGCCCAAGTTAATCGAGGATTAGGACCTGGTGGCTTTCCGCTCGGATCATTTTAAGTCCATTGGACTACGTATTTGAGGCTCGTCAATCAAGGGTTAGAAATCATACCTGACATCGTCGCCTGCGGTTGATTGTCGGAGCTCGGTCCGGGCTTGCTAGCTTGTCTTGGGTCTGTAGTTTTAGTAACTCCGGTCTTTGACATGGGCCTTTTGCTTAAGTCTTTTATTGGCGTCTTAGTTTTGGTTTAATATCCTTGGCGGATAGTAGTGTTGATTTCGGTGTCGCTTGTTGCTTTAGGTAATCCTCTGGGGGCGTGAATTGAATGGTTAGGACTCGTTTCTGGTTGATTTGATTATTCTGAGTGCTTTGGGACTTATTTAAAATTGAATTGAATTAAATCGAGTGCTACAGGGACTCATTTAAAAATTGAATTGAATTAAGTTTGATTGAATTGAAATTGAGTTGAATTGAATTAAAATTGAGTTGAATTGAATTGAAATTGAGTATAATTGAATTGAATTGATTTGAATTGAAATTGAAATTGAGATAGAATTGAATTGAATTGACTTGATTTGAATTTAATTGACTTGAATTGAATTAAATTAACTTGAATTGAATTAACTTGAATTGAATTGAATTGAATTGAATTGAATTACCTCTAGAATGCTTTGAGATTCGTTAGGTTCGCGGGTTTAAAATTTACCTCCAGAATGCTTTGGGATTCGTTAGGCTCACGGGTTTAAAATTTGTTTTCCGAATGCCTCGGGATTCAATTGAATTTGTTTTGTTCAGATATCATGCTTGGGTTGTCATGTGCTTCGGTATGAGTGGTCTCGTTAGCTAGAGATTTTCATGTTTCTTTTTCGCGGGGGCTGATTTTGATTAGAGGAGGTTTTGAAGCTTGCTTTATCGGTTGGGGTAGTAAACTGTCCCATTCTTGCTTATTTCGTTTAATATAGGAGGGTACATCTTGCGGCTATTGGGTACCATGTCCAATTTGTTTCTGTCTTTGCTTTGGGCTGAAAAATCGGGCGCTGGTCCTGAGGCGCCTTAATTCTCAGTCGCCTAGCCCCTAGCAGTCCCATATAGGGACGCTTGACTTGAGGTGCTTGGGATTTTGAGGGCCAGGTTCGCTTAAAGTCAGCGAAGGAAAGGGGCGATTTCATTTCGTCTCAAAAGAAAATGCGCGACACCCTTCTCCTTAAACCCACATTCTCGACTTTGTTCAGCCGATTTCCGTCTCGATTTTTGTCCTATTCGATTATGTCGACCTCAGGTAAGTGTTTCTTACTCACTTATTGTCGATTTGTGCTTAATTAGATTGATTGTGGGCCGATTTTGCTTAAACCCCAGAAATCGATTTGGGCGTTCTGTTTTTGCTATGTTCCGATGTTTGCTCATGGCCTCATTGTTAAATTAGAGTAGAATGGAGCTTGATAGGGTATTTATTAGCTTGATATGAAGCTTAGAGGTGCTTTAATGGTTTCCTATGGGTGGAAATTGGAATGCTAGGGTTTAGGGGTTATTTTCCCGGTTATTCCCGTACTTGACCTTTTTAATTTCACTTGACTAGCGTTTTCGACGTTATGGGTGACCTCCATGTCGACTTTTGTGAGTCAGAATGTACTCTAGGGCATTCCGTGAAGGTTTGTGTGGCTTACGACGGACCAAATAATACCGTAACGATGTCGGATTTTTCCCAAAACCACTTTTATTACGACCGGGATCGAAAATGGTTGGTAGTGGGTCTTTTAGAATTTTGATATTTCTATCCAAAATTTTGAGTTTATTTTGACCTGTTTGGGCTGCTTTGACCTGACCCGAGGCGTATTTTTGTTTTATTTTGCAGCTAGAGATGAGACAAGCGTCCCGAGGGAGCTCCTCTGGCTGGTACTAGTGGTGAGGCCACCGGGTCGAGCTCGCTGACTCCCCGGGGGGTTCGTAAGCGGCGACAGAGCGTTCCTTCGCAGCGTTGTGAACCGGGAGCTGTGGATGAGGCTGGTTCCGATAGTGTCACAAGACGTAGACTACCTGTGATGGTTGCCAAGAGCACTCATGTTTCGAGTCCGGTCAACGAGGATGAGGAGATTGTTTACGATGATTCCCCCTGTGGCTCGAGATTGGGACGGTCATCAATTATTGTTACGTCCCGACTTGCACGTCTCTAGCTGTGTTGTGAACGGCCAGGTGAATACCCTGATTTGTGCTTATTGGTTTAGGCTTTTAATTTTGGTTTGAACTGGTTTGGTTTGTTTATGCTTGTACTGTCTCGGTTTGCAGTCTCCTGGCCCAATGAGGACCTTCTCGGGTTTTAATACATGCTTGGCGATTTATTCTTAGAAGCTCAGCCCCGCTGCAAAGGAAATTATCGCGGGGACGGCTTTAGGTCCTGTGGCCGGGCACTGGGTCCGATTAGTAGGTTGCAAGACTAAGTGCAACCTTATGATAATTAGAGCGATGGTAGATCGCTTTCGTGATACGACCTCGACATTCCATATGTCGTTCGGGGAGGTCTGGATGACTTTGGAGGAATTTGGGGTTATTATGGGTTTGCCACGGGTCCCGAGATGATTAGGTGGGCTCCCGAGGGCCCTAGGTTAGATAGTGACGAGGTCAAGGGCTGGATCGTAGATTGTCTGGAGCGTGAGGCTTACAGTGCGACCTATGCTCTGGTGAGCTCGTACATTACCGACCACTTTGAGAGGATGGTGGTGCTAGAGGATCGAGTGCCCAACACGCTGGAGCAGGATGCTCGTCTGTGGTTGTGGTACTTCCTAGGATCGAGGCACTTCTCGGATAAGGGCGAGAGGTTTAGTACTAGGATTTTGCCTTTCCTAGCTGACTTGGATCAGTTGGGACGTTTTGATTGGGTGACCGCGGCTTTCCCGGAGAAGACCCGCTGCCTACAGGTCATAGTAAGGCCGCAGAGGGTGGACTTTGGCTCGGCTTTACCCATCGTGGGTCCATGTCTAGTACTGGAGGTTAGTTATTATCTCTTGTACTCGGTTTCATGGTTTTACTTAGTTCGGTTTGGTTTTGCTGACGAGGTTTTCGAGTTTTGCAAGCTTGGATGTATTCTTACTTTCCGCGCTTGGCGCCCAAAACGACGCGCGCTCGTCCGGTTAGGTTTATGGCAGAATAGAGTGAAGATTGCCTCATGCTAAGAGCACGACGGGTCATTACTCGTCGAAGAATGTGCTGGTGAACCAGCTGCGCCTCGAGGATGTAAGTTTTATTCTTGCGGTTCATTTTCCTTAGTAGCCCCCGAGATTAGGATTACTGAAATGTCGGTTTGTTTATGCAGTTCGTGGCTCGTCCTTGGGCCGACTATGAGGGTCTGCCTTAGTATGTGGGGGCCTAGTTAAGGCCTAGGAGTTATGATAAGTGTGTTTTGTAGTGCTTATTTGTTGTGTTTGGTCCCGGTTTCTCTTGTGAAATCGCTCTTTGGAGCGGTTTCTGGGCTACTTATGCTCCTTCTAGTTCATTTTAGGTTCCCAAGACCGATCATGGAGAATTGGAACGATTCCGACTCGTTTCCTACACATTTGAAGCCAACGAAGAGAAGGAACGATCACTCGGTGGCTTAGATTCGATCCCGAGACCTTGGGACCCATTCCCGAGCCCCTTAGACTCGATCCCGAGCACCGAGAATCGATGAGAAGCCCATGAGAAGCAAGGAGGGACCCTTGAGATCATATTTGAGGCCTACAAGACCCATCATGGTCGAGATGAAGGCCATCATGGTCGGGATGAAGAAGTAAAGCGATGACATGCCACTGATGGCCCATCCCGGCCAAGATCAGGGACCATCTCGGTCGGGACCACCATCCCGGTCGAGATCATCACCCTTTTCTGGCCGGGAAGGTGCACCTGTAACCCGCGCTTCCTTTTTTCTTCTCCTTTGCTCTTGTAACCCTATAAATACCCCCCTCTTGTAATCTTATGTTATGGGAGGCATTACCCACTAAACCCTAGACAACGTTAGCCTAGATTATCCTAGATTAGTGTAGATTAGTCTTTAGTTAATCGTTAATCTTAGTTTAATCCTTGTATTAAGGGAATTCTTGAAGAATCCAACCAAGATTGACAACCTTGGTTGATGTATTTGGGTTTTTTTATTATTACAAGTTTCAATCTTTCCTCCTTACTAGTTTGGTATAATTTCTCTTCTCCTTTCGTTTAATCTTTGTTTTGTCATTCAAGTTTTAATCTTTGTTCATTGTTTTGTTCATTGTTCATTGTTTTTACTAGTTCCATTATGAATGTTTTGTTGCTTGTGTTGTTTTCCTTTCTTTGTGTTAGTATTAGTTTGAACATGTGTGAGTAGAATTTTTGTGGGGTTAGTACGGGGATTAAGTGTTGATTATGGATGATTAGGGTTTGATTGTGGGTAAAGGTGGATTCTTTGTTACTAGTCACATGTTATGCATACCATGTGTTTGATGAATTGCTTGTTAGAGTAGTAGTTGCAAATACTTCTCTTGCTTGTCTTTCTCTTCTCATTGTGTGATTGATTTGTGGTTGAATCCTTGTGTATTGGGTAACATCTTGCATAAGTATTCGGGGTTTGTCTTTGACACGAGAGTGCGGACATTGGCTTTGAGGCGAGAGCGCGGACCAACCTTAGTAACTAGGTGAACCTTGCACCATCGATCTCCCAACTATCCTACTACACTTATGAACCCGACCTAACCCTATTCTTTCCTTGTTTGATTTCTTCGTCATCTTAGTCATTGTTCCCTTAGTTAGTTGAATTCTTTAGTCTTAGTTGTTTTACCTAGCTTAGTCATAGTCATAGTTTTGTCCCCTTCTTATCGTTCTAGTTTAGCTTAGCTTGGAGACCTAGTCACGTCTTTAGGTGAAACTTAGTCGAAACCGTCTTTACCGTCCCCGTGGACTCGACCCGACTTACCCTATCTACGTGTTAGGAATAGTTGGTTTTTATTTGGTGGTGGGATCCACGGCAAATCCCACCCATCAAGTTACAGGAGGATGCTCCTTCCTGCGCTGTTTCGCCCGGTGTGGTATCTAGGTGAGAGGTTGGTGCGTCAGTGCTTATATGACGAGTTCAGGGTGTCGGTTGATCCTCCCTGGACTATGTTTAGACCACTGACTACCACAGAGGTTCGTGAGGGTAAGGATGGTGAGGGAGGCGAGACACTACTGGTGCCTAGTGCCTCTTACGTGTCTCACGTCTGCCAGCGGCTAGCTTGCCACCGCCTCTTGGTGAGTACTCGGTTCCTTATTTTATTATTTGTTTTGTTCTATGGTTTAGTGTTTGTTTGCATTTTGAACGGTTTGCTTTTCCTTCAGCTGGCCGATCCGGCTAATGCTGTTCAGTCCCCAGACTTCCCCTTGACATTGTTCAGGGTCGACGCGGCTGGGGTAACCTTTACAGAGCCTCTTCCCCCCGTATTCCGCTGAGGAGATGGAGATTGGGATGAAGTGGCGTGACCGGGTGCATCGGGTAAGTTTCAGTATTGTCTTGAACTAGCTCTTGAGGGGTTTTGTTTTGTTTGACTAATCCGTTTGGTTTTGTTTTTCAGGTTTCGTCGGCTTCCCATCAGCGGTTGTGGCAAGTTGCCAACTGCTTCTGGGCCCATGCATCGAGGATGGCTTCCGCCTCTTCCCGTGATACATCGGGACCTTGATCTGTAAGTAGCGTTTTTCCTATGGATGGTTTTCTAGGCTGGTTGTGTCTTTTCCTAATGGATGGGTAGATGTCTTTGTAGGATGTTCCAGATATGGTGAGGCAGTTGGCGACTCAGGTGACCGAGCTTGAGGCGAAGGAGATCAAGTTGCTGCAAAACTTCTGCAACTCGGGATAATGAGATTGCCAGACTTAAGAAGCAGCCGGGTCGGACTCTGGGCGAGACTTCGGTGCAGGATGAGGCTAGGCTCGGGTCTGAGGTGGAGCGAGAGGCTGAGGGTCGGGTTACGGGCGCTACCGAGGACGTTGGAGGGATTCTCGAGACAGCTACCTTAGACATATTGTCGGGTATGGATGGTACTGACTATTGAGTCTCCTCTCCTTGATCCGGATGGTCTAGGTCTAGATGATGTTATCGGTGAGTTCGTTCTTGCTGTAGGTGCAGCCTTTAGGGGTCCTTCCTAGTTTGTAAACTCGGTTTGCGCTGGGATTTTGTATAATTTTTATATTTTATATTTTTAGTATTTTGATTGATTCGTTAGTCTTGCGTTTTATTTTTCTTTTTTGAAATGTTGACTTAGATGACAAGTAATCACTTCAGTTATTGTTTGCTTATGGTTTCGTCGCAGTTTAGGATATTTTTAATGCGTTAGAATTGTATGAGAATACGAAAATGCTTTTTGGAATTCTTGAAATGCGTTAGTTTGAGTTGGGAGTTGGATCAAGTGATACATTGGTTAAAATATTTGACTCGAGACGTGCAAAGTGTGTAAGAAGTGCTTTGTAGGCAAAATGTTTTGACCGAGTGCGTGTTCAGTGTGGGGAGGCAAGTGTAATTGTTTCGACACTCGTGTTTAAAATGAGGCAAAGAGAAAAAAAAGTTAGACCACTTTTTATATCCTTTTCAATGATAATGTCGTACTGGGCTACAGACGCGAATTGACGATGCCACTCGGGGAAACAACACGTTTAGGTGGGGTAGCTTATCCCTCTAAAAAAAGATAATAAAAAAAACGTTTAAGTCTAGTGGGTCCGATGGATGAAAATGTGTCGTCCGTGTGGACTTATCATTCTTGCTCGGGCGATTGTAACGGATGCTTTAGCTTTTGGAAAAAGGTTTAGTGATAGCTGATGGGATCATGCATAGCTGACAGCATCGTGTTCGGACCTTGGTAGGCTTAATGGTTAGGGGTTTTGACGCCTGGGCCTGAGTGGCTCAATTCTGGGGCGCTTGGGCTTGTGCGTCCTAGTCTTGGGGCGCTTGGGCTCAGGCTGCCCGATTTTCGGTTACGGAAATTTTCCGTAATTTCCTATTTGTTGTGCGGTTAAAGCTATATATGCGGGTTATGGGTACTCGTTTTAGACATACTAGATTACCCATAGTATCTCCATAGCTTCTTTGTGTTATTTTGAGTAATGTTGGATTTTGGGAGTCTCCTAACCGAGTGGATGGGTCGTCTTAGGAAAGGTGACCTTGAGGTTTTGCCAGGCGACGGTTTGTCTATTGTTACCGTGCTAAAACAGGTTAAGGTGCAAGATGACTTTTTGTTGGCATGTTCTAACTTTTGGATACTAAGAACCATGTTTTTGCTTTCCCGAGAGGTAATGTTTGTCCTCTCCCCGAGGAGCTAGATGCTATAGATGTGTGGTGTTCTGTTCGACCTTGTATACCCCTTGGAGATGATACTCTCGTGCAACGATCCCGTCTTTTTTTGGACATTCCTTTGGAAGAATCTAAGGCTTTCTTTGGTGAAGGTGGTATTGACCTAAAGTTACTTGTTAGGACATTCTCACAGGCAGGCTCTCGTGATATTTCACCTCTGGGTTGTAAACGGGCTCTTAATATTGAGGTGGCATGCTATTATCTTTTCGAGGACGCATCGGTGAGTGATGGTTGGGGTAGTCCTTGGGTTTTGGATGTGGTGATGGGAATGGAGCATGGGTGATCACCCTCTTTGCTCATTAGGTGAACTTATCATGGATCTCGACACACGTGCGCGGATACTTCATGCTTCTTTTCGGGGTTCTAGGATCATTTTGCAGGTATGTCGGGATTCTACTTTCCTTTTTCAAAACTTTCCTTAGTTCGAAAGTTTGACGTTGTGTTGTGACTCGTGTAGGTTTGGCTACAAGAGAGGCTAGGTTTGATCGAGCCCCCTCAGTCCGTTAGGGGTTATAGCTATAAAGGTTTCACGGGTCGGAAGATGTCGCAATCATGGATCAATGGTTATACCGAGGAAGGATGACATTCCTACTTTCAGGCTAAAGGGCGGGTTGATATTAGGTGGACAATCCCGTGGTGGCACATCAGTGGACAGGTTGGGTTTCCGTTCTCATCATCGGCCCATATTATGCGGATACTGTCCTTAAGTGATCAGGTTTATATTTACCCGGGCGAATTAACGTGCCAAATGGGTGTGAGGCTAGCTGCATCAGAGGCTACTGTGGATACCCCTAAGTCTTGTCTGTGGACGGAAAGTTCTCTCAGGAAGTTTGGAATGTCTTGGAAACAGAGGTTTTCACGTCCCGTCCCGATAGCATGTGTTCGATCGTCGGACCCTACTCGTTCCCGGTTGGGAGCTTATGGCAATCCGCCAGGGCGGGGCAAGTCAAATGTTAGGAAGATTGCGGTGCTACATGATAAGGAGGCGACTCGAGTTAATGTCACTAAGCGCTCGACCAAAGACAGTGTTATCGATCCTAGTGCCGTCAATTCATCTAAACGGGCCAAGACTGACAAGACCCATATTGAAAATGTGAGTAAGGAGGGGAAATGAAATTGGACGGGCTCGCCTTTGGCTAAGATGGTGGAAGCTTGTATTCTGAGGGTCTATGGTGAGAGACCCGAAGAGGCAATTCCGAATGGCAAGGGAAAAGGGAAGTTGGACCAGTAGAGCTCAGCCGTTTAGTACTATGTTCTATTAGTTGATATTATGTGGCGTATTAGTACTAGTTTTTGTAGTGTTTTACTTGACACGTTGTCATTTTTCGGGGTAGCCGGGTATTGGATGCTTGATGTAAAGGGACTCGACCAAGGCTTGATTTAATTGATTTTGCATCAATGAGAAGCACATTTTTCATTATTTGTTTTTTTTGTGGTGGGTCACAACTCAATTATTCATTTTGCCCGGAGCGCCCTTTCAGGTTTTCACTCTGTCCTCGGCTCACCTTTTGTTTTGTTTTGTTTTTTTTTTTGCCTTTTTTTTACGGTTTGCAACTCGATTCTTTAGTTTGCCCGGAGCGCCCTTTCGGGTTATCACTCCGTCCTCGGCTCGTCATTGTTTTTACGACAGCTCGCAACCCGTTTCTTCATTTTGCCCAAAGTGCCCTTTCGGGTTTTCACCCGTCCTCGGCTCGTCGTTTGTGCTTCATCATTGAAATCACTGGATAATCGGAATGTAGGGGTGTTCCGATTTGCATGCGAATCGAGTAATTGATTTTGCGTTGGTTGTACCCCCGGAATGGTTGCCTACGTATCCGTGTTTAGACGGAATCAAACCATGCTCGTAGTTCATAATAGAGGTGAGTGATTTTGCTTTAGAGTCGTTATGCCAATTATCGATGCGAATTATTTTTAAGCGTTTTGCATGGGTTTTCACCCTACTTTAGAGATCAGAATGAGGTTGTTTAGGAGGTTAAGGATAGTATCGTCTAAGATGGTCCATGTTGGTTGGGGTTGAGAATTCTTGACCGTCCAGGCCAGTGAGGATCACGGCGCCTCCCGTGAATATTTTCTTCACGAGGTACGGACCCGCTCAGTTTGGTTTAAACTTCCATCCAGGGTCGACGGGAAGGGGGGGGGGGGGGGGCTCTAATGGATTTGACTACTAGTTCTCCCTCACGTATGTTTCAGGATTTGACTTATTTGTTAAAGGCTCATTGTATTTGTAGACACCCACATTTTGACCGCCAGGTGTCTATAGCAGTTTCCGACAAACACCCGATGATGATCGGACGCAAACGTGCTTTAAATTACTCAGAAACGGGCTCAAAATCATTGGCATTTGACTTGGGCTCTTTACAGAGTACATATCTCACAAAACCAACCTCAAAATCAGGCCCAGTGGGTCGTTTCGAGTCAAATAAGACTAATTTGGGTCGATTCCGACACCAGGGATAAAACCGTCTTTTAGCGACCGAGTCAAAACCCGGTCAAAGATTTTCTTGAGACACGTGAGTCAGCCGTGACACCTCACACGGCTGATTCATACTCCAATCCTACGAAAAATCAGCTTCACAAAATATTAAACAAATCCGTTTAAGGACAGAATTCGATCTCAAGTAGGAATTCTATCCGAAAACCGAATCAAATACCCGACCGAGTGCAAATACTCGGCCGAGTTGCACAAGCAGCCGGTTTCCCTTGCTTCTTCGACAAGCAAGCGGAATCCTCACGCCTTTCGACTTCCAATATTTCCTATCCTAAGCGGTAGTTCAAGCTCAAAGCGTTTCTCCTAGCCAAGGTCGAGAACTCTCTATAAATAGCCCCTTGCACAACTCAAAATATATCGATCAACAACGACGACGAATAATTCCCATACACACATAAGCATAAAAACTTAGCATCGAGAAACCGATATTACAAAACCCGAAGGAAACCGGTCCGACACCCGACACCCTTCACACGTCCCATCTAACCGAGCCACCACAACTCACCGACATCCACTCGACGCTCTTGTGCCCAAGCCACGTACCGACGAGCTCCGATCCGAGTAAACTAAAACATGTAGGTTGAGGGTGCACCAAACTCGATTTCTCCTTCTTCTTCTCTTCTCCTTCTCATCGTCTTTTTTTACGGGTCGTCGGTCCTTGTTATTACGGGTCTTTCGTCGATTTTTTTTATTTCTCTAATATCGATATTACTAAAAACTATTCTTATACATCGAACATTCTTAAAAATATGATATCAACTCTATAGTTGAATATTGTATCAAAAAAAGAATTATGTTAAATCTCGTCGAAGCTAAGAAAATCGTTACATCTTTTTTTTTACAAAATACAACGATTTCAAACACGGAGAGAATTAACATCTTTTTTCGTTCAAATTCCTTTTTTTTAAAACAAATTTACAAAACGTTTTTTTAAATTCATTCCGAATATTCGATGTCGATTTCATAATCGAATATCGGATACGACGAATATCGAAAACATAAATCGAGTATAAATTAATTCATATTTGTACGCGATTTATCAAAATTAACAATTTTTCGAACAACGAGCGAAATCGGGAAAGGCCCGCACGCGAGTCGCGCCCCTCACAGGCGACTCGCGTACGAGCCTGAAACCCGTGCTCCTTTTTTTAGCTTTTTCGTTCGTTTTTATTATTTATTCTACGAAACGATTTCTAAAATTTATATCTTTTCTAAAACTATTCCGGGTATTTGATATCAATTTCATAATCGACTATCGAATATAACGAGTATCGAAAACATTAGATTGAGTGCAAATTATGCGATATTTTTACGCGATTTAATAAAAGCATCGAATTTTCAAAAAATCGCTTTCAAAAACAGGCCGTCACGCGACCCGCCGGCATCCCGAGCGAGCCGCGCGGCCGGCTGTCATACGACACACCCTTTCTTTTTTTATTATTTTTTCGAACTTCGTTTTTATACAAAACAGCGTCTTTTAACGGTATTTTTCAGATTTCAACTAATATTTTCTCGATCTCGTACATTTATTATATTTGCTATATTATTTTTTACAAATCGATACTAACTCGTTTGTTCATCTTTTGTAGCAAATTCATATCTTTTTTCATTGTTTGTTTTATTATACTAAAACGAATCTCACATGCTAAATTCAACTTTGACGTTAATTTTCATGCATTAAACCGACTTAGCAAACCATTCAATTCCTCGCATGCATGTTCAGGAAAACAATGTTTGCATATCATTCATCGTATTACTAACGCGCGTATTAAAAAATCATTCGATATCCTAGTAGAGGCCGCTAATGTGCGGGCGAGGTTGGGTGTTCTTGGTGAACTTCCCAACACGTACCCTCACCCCTTACTCAGAACCATGGTTTCCGGATGTCCGAATCCATTGGTAACGAGAGTCATTCAATATACGATTAACCGATCAAGTCGGCATCGGTATCGAACTGCAAAGAGACGAGCCCAATAAACTCTGACATCGGAAATGGGCCGTATTTTGTATACGGCCCACTATGACATAGAGTGGGCTCGAACGGTTCCGAATAACCATAAAATTCGGTGGCGACTCCAACTTCGATTTAAATTTCAATTTGACCATCTCATATGGAGATTCATTCGCCTCCCCAAACCCGCGTGTGGCCGTGTCGGGGTGGACCTATGTCATGTCCACAATTTGGCGACTCCGCTGGGGATTAATTGATGTGTTACTGACCAACGGCATCCTCAGGGTGAGACTCGAATAGAAATCGTTTGACTAGTACAATACGCGTTTTAGTTTTACGGTTCATGCATAACCCCATATTTTCCCGGGCCGGTACTGGTGACCGACGTCCCACTATACTATCGATGTAGTCCAAATTGGATATGTCGAAGGTGTCCATTAGCCGGTTCGTATGGGTTTTACGGCATGTTCTAAGCTCAACTCGACTTAGGAAGTCCGCCCCGATTCTCGATAGGCTGTGTACACTGGTATAGACCCTTTCAGACTGACCGAGACATAGAATTAGAGCATACATGGGGTCGTTATACTGTTTCCATGACTACGTGCTACCTGATTTACAAGTCTTTTTCAAAAACCGTCATTTTCAAAATAGCATCCTTTTCAAAATATCCAATTTTCAAAACCCGGGACATATACCGAATTTAGGATCCACGATTTTACTCAAAATAGCCTATTTTTAGCCGGTATTATGCCCATTTCAAAACTCAAAAATATTCTTCGAAACTTTTTCAAAACCCGTAACCCGGTCCACCTTTTCCGTTTTTCTTTCGAAAAAGGGCCGGTCTCTTCTCCGAATTTTTCTTCGGACTTTCAAAACTTCAATTTCAAAACCTTCCTTTTCTTAGGACTTCCCGTATTTGGCAGTGTCGGGTCGTGTCATAAGTCATAGAGGTCTCTAGCGTCGAAACTCCGTCGATCTTATATCACGGGTTTCCTCCCTATCCCAGTCCGCCTTATTATACTAAGGCAAGGCCCACCTACGTAGGACATACTCCAACAAAGGTTGGCCTGTCTACACAAATCGAGTCCAAAGTTTGGGGAACGTCTCACGTGAACCTCCTTTCGAACAGGGCCCAGCCCAGACAGCTGAATCCTAAAAGAGGCCCACCTTTCACAAGTCACCCGTCTAGGAGTCTTTTCCGAGTCGACCTTTCACAAGGCATAGCCCTATAACAAAAGGTTTGTGACCCTTACGTCTAAGGGTCACTCGTCCGACACTCGAGTCTTAACCAAATATTCGATCCCACTTGGGGACTACCCTTCATCAAAGCGGTCAATCACGAAGGGTCATGTCTTACACGTGTCTCACGTACCCCACCTTTGAGTCACTTAGATGCCACACCATCTGAGTCCTTAGCCTCACTTGGGGGCTATTCTCCGATGGAACAATTAATCACGGTCACTCCGAGGATCATACCCTACACATTTGTCTTAGGAGAGTCTAACCCGAGTCAAACTGGAGTCGTCTCTCCTCCCGCGCTATTTCCTCTGCCTTGGTGTACTTGAGTTCCGAAGCAACTCTTCTGATTACACGGTATTCTTACAGACGGGCCACCGATAACCAGACGCCAGAAAATGCAAGAAACCTTGGACCAACTGACCGCCTCACTGGCTAAGATGGATGCCCAACTGACGGCCATCAGGACCGATCAAACCGCCATTGCCACCCGTTTGAGTGTCGTGGAACAAAGGACTCCTATGGTCGGAAATGAAACAACTAGGCCCATAGCTGAACTGGTCCGCGCCGTTCGCAAACTCGAAGAACAGGTCCATTTGTCAACAAATAACTCGATCCATACGGAAAAAGCTCGTTCCTATTCGCCTCTGAATAACGAGCTACCCGCCAACCTCAACCTTACGGGCATACCGATGTTTGAGGGTACTGAAGACCCGGTTCATCACATTCGGGCTTTCAAGGAGTTCATGGCTATCAAGGGGGTGAAATCCACTATGTTTAAGCACCTGTTCGCTGCTTCCCTCGAGAAGCATCCAAAAGCATGGTACTACAGGCTTGATTCCAAGAAGTACAAAACTTGGGACGATGTCGCAACGGAGTTCGCCCGAAACTATGCGGACAACACCGAGATCCAGACTACCATGCGTACTCTGGAGGTCATGGCCCAAGAGCCCAAAGAAGGTTTCACCAAATACCTTCAAAGGTGGAGGGCCGAAAGTGTAAAGTTGGTAGACAAGCCCAACGAGAAGACACTAGTGGAGACGTTCATCAACAACCTCCTACCTTCCTACCGCGTCCATCTTAGGTACGCCGGCATTTCGAACTTTACGATGCTTACCGAAATAGGCATTAGGATTGAAGACGATCTTCGACATAATGAAGATCTGGGTGAAGCTTCTACTGAAGGCTATACTGGACATCAGCTTGAGTCCTTAGAAGCTGAATTGACAACATCATCCGAGAGTCCGGATTTGATTTAAGTCTGAGTCTGAGTCCGAGTCTAGGATGTGCTATTTCTTCCAAAATCAAAGTCAGAGTTAGAGTCTTTTGCATTCTGTCCTCTTTTTCAAAATTCAATAAAACCAGTTTTTCTATTGCTCATATATACTTTCCTTATGTGTTTCCGAGAACATGATGAACACCGTCATACACTGTGAGCACATGCACGTGACTATAGGCACATCTATAATGACTGCAGGAAATCGAGACCCGTGTTTTCCTTTACCTGTTCAATGTCTGACATAGGAAGCCACAAAACTACACTTAGCAGGAGCGGTATCGAATCCAATGACGAATCTAGGTAGTCTCCTAGTTTGGGTTCAAGACGGGAGGCAAGCCCATTTCCCATAATAAACACCCCTCCGACAAGATCAACCATACCTACCTACGATGTTAGTCTGACCAACAGAAAAAAAAAAGACAAAAAACTGGACAAAAAAATCAAAAGTCCAAGATAAAAAGCAAAAGGCCAAAACAAAAAAGCAGGCCATCATCAAAAAAGAGCATCCACGACCAGAACGGTCAACACAAATGAAGATCCCATGACCGGGGCTAAGAGGTCAACCAACAAAAAATATTCAAATGCCCATGACCGTGGTCAACGGTCCAATCAAGATCAATACTCATACCATCCAATAAGGGAGAAACAATCAAGCTGGTCAACTAACACCACATTTAGCCTTCCCACATTACAACCCTCAAGACCTTCCCGAGACCCAGGCTAAAGATAGCCCGGAATTTTGAGGATTCAAGCTCCATAGGATACCCCTAACCATTAGGTCCGGACATGGAAACCAGATCCCGCATCATCAAACATATCCCGATCAAAGTTCGAGCCATTTTACTCGACTTCCCCTTTACATAATAGAATTCACAATCACCATATACAAACCCGAGATCAAAACTCGTCAAAGACCCGAGATCAAAACTCGTCAAAGACCTGAGAGCAAAACTCGTCAAATCCCTTACCTAATCATACACAATCCCGAGAGCAAAACTCGTCAAATCCCCGAGAGCAAAACTCGTTAAAATCCCCGAGAGCAAAACTCGTTAAAATCCCCGAGAGCAAAACTCGTTAAAATCCCCGAAAGCAGAACTCGTCAAATCCCATCCCAATTCTTCTTATTCAAACCAGTTACCAACACCAAGCACGGGAATTCAACCTGCGGTTGACATAGAACATGCCCAAATAGTTCACACCACCTCTGGGGGCTATCCCGGAGAACGCTCACAGTCACAGGATCAATATCCTAACCATTCTAGCCCTTTGATCAAGACATCATTGGGAATGCACCTAGCTTACATCATCACTATGGCCAGTTACACACAAAGTCCTATTAGACTAGGCACCATAATATATCTTCCAATACACTGAACTACGACATGGTTTGATTTCACTACACGTGAATACGTAGGTAGCCTTTCAACAGAGGCACAACCACCCACATTGACACTCATTCAAAAAGCGTCATCATTCCGGTCACGACACCATCATGTTCTCAACAGCTAGCTTTGTCGTCCTGAGGGCTTCTCTTAGGCAGAAAACCTCCATCCACTTACAAAATCCAGATAAATTAAAAAAAATCTAGCCTCCTTTCAATAGTGTGTCCTAGTGCTCGGCTCAGTCGAAGACAAGAATCTTTCAGGACTCGAGGCAATACCCACTTTGGAAATGTAATCTAAAATCAAAAATCCAGAAGAGCGCTAGACTACAACAGTCTCTTTGCAGACTATCGCAATTCCCCCATAGCACATCCTTCCCATTCCGAGGATTCGACCATATTGCCACTCGCCTAGGCTACGGAATAGCGCAACTTAAGAGTCTTGTTAGGTGGCCCACCCCCCTACCGAGTCACGGTCCAACCCCTCGAGAGTCCAGTCGTGTCTGTCAACTCTTCCGGTCACGTCTAGAGTCGAGTCTGTCGGTATATCTCTCTCTTCAAATTCTCATTTTAAAATCTGCAAAACTTAGCCATTTAAGAAAATCCTTTTCGACAAGGTCAAATTTCGGTCTATTTAAATTGCTAATTTCTTTTCTATCCATTTCAGTTTTGGAAACCTATTTCCTAGCACGTAAGCTGTTTTCGGGACTTCGATTTCAAAACTAAGTAAAAATCATTTTTATTCCCCAGCGCGAGTCATATTTGTTTCACCTACATGTTGCATGCAAAATTTTATGTAACTTATACAAGTACAATTCAAGACCGCGCAATTCACATAACTCCCCAGCGGCATTTAATGGGATGGGCCCACATATAGGCGCACCCAAGACTTATACGACAAGTCCGATTCCCCACGGAGTTAGCATCATTAGTTCAGGTATGATTTCCAACTTATGGCTGGCGAGCCCTTTTACGCAAGTCTACTGGACTATAAACGACCCGACCGGAAGTCTGCCAGGTCTTAATCTTTGATTGGCCTGGTAGCTACTCTGACTTTCGCCTTGTCCAAGCCTCAGTCAGAGTGGGGGCTCTGTAAACACCCACATTTTGACCGCCAGGTGTCTATAGCAGTTTCCGACAAACACCAGATGATGATCGGACACAAACGTGCTTTAAATTACTCAGAAACGGGCTCAAAATCATTGGCATTTGGCTTGGGCTCTTTACAGAGTACATATATCACAAAACCAACCTCAAAATCAGGCCCAGTGGGTCGTTTCGAGTCAAATAAGACTAATTTGGGTCGATTCCGACACCAGGGATTAAATCGTCTTTTATCGATCGAGTCAAAACCCGGTCAAAGATTTTCTCGAGACACGTGAGTCAGCCGTGACACCTCACACGGCTGATTCATACTCCAATCCTACGAAAAATCAGCTTCACAAAATATTAAACAAATCCGTTTAAGGATAGAATTCGATCTCAAGTAGGAATTCTATCCGAAAACCGAATCAAATACCCGACCGAGTGCAAATACTCGGCCGAGCTGCACAACCAGCCGGTTTCCCTTGCTTCTTCGACAAGCAAGCGGAATCCTCACGCCTTTCGACTTCTTATATTTCCTATCCTAAGCGGTAGTTCAAGCTCAAAGCGTTTCTCCTAGCCAAGGTCGGGAACTCCCTATAAATAGCCCCTTGCACAACTCAAAATATATCGATCAACAACGACGACGAATAATTCCCATACACACATAAGCATAAAAACTTAGCATCGAGAAATCGATATTACAAAACCCGAAGGAAACCGGCCCGACACCCGACACCCTTCACACGTCCCATCTAACCGAGCCACCACAACTCACCGACATCCACTCGACGCTCTTGTGCCCAAGCCACGTCCCGACGAGCTCCGATCCGAGTAAACTAAAACATGTTGGTTGGGGGTGCACCAAACTCGATTTCTCCTTCTTCTTCTCTTCTCCTTCTCGTCGTCTTTTTTTACGGGTCGTCGGTCCTTGTTATAACGGGTCTTTCGTCGATTTTTTTATTTCTCTAATATCGATATTACTAAAAACTATTCTTATACATCGAACATTCTTAAAAATATGATATCAACTCTATAGTTGAATATTGTATCAAAAAAAGAATTATATTAAATCTCGTCGAAGCTAAGAAAATCGTTACATCTTTTTTTTTACAAAATACAACGATTTCAAACGCGGAGAGAATTAACATCTTTTTTTGTTCAAATTCCTTTTTTTTCAAACAAATTTACAAAAAGTTTTTTTAAATTCATTCCGAATATTCGATATCGATTTCATAATCGAATATCGGATACGACGAATATCGAAAACATAAATCGAGTATAAATTAATTCATATTTGTACGCGATTTATCAAAATTAACAATTTTTCGAACAACGAGCGAAATCGGGACAGGCCCGCACGCGAGTCGCGCCCCTCACAGGCGACTCGCGTACGAGCCTGAAACCCGCGCTCCTTTTTTTAGCTTTTTCGTTCGTTTTTGTTATTTATTCTACGAAACGATTTCTAAAATTTATATCTTTTCTAAAACTATTCTAGGTATTTGATATCAATTTCATAATCGACTATCGAATATAACGAGTATCGAAAATATTAGATCGAGTGCAAATTATGCGATATTTGTACGCGATTTAATAAAAGCATCGAATTTTCAAAAAACCGCTTTCAAAAACAGGCCGTCACGCGACCCGCCGGCATCCCAGGCGAGCCGCGCGGCCGGCTGTCA
This sequence comes from Agrostemma githago, assembly GCA_958450325.1. Classification (NCBI taxonomy): domain Eukaryota; kingdom Viridiplantae; phylum Streptophyta; class Magnoliopsida; order Caryophyllales; family Caryophyllaceae; genus Agrostemma; species Agrostemma githago. The sequence goes on from OY288262.1 coordinate 35,124,921, forward strand.
TACGACACACCCTTTCTTTTTTTTATTATTTTTTCGAACTTCGTTTTTATACAAAACAGCGTCTTTTAACGGTATTTTTCAGATTTCAACTAATATTTTCTCGATCTCGTACATTTATTATATTTGCTATATTATTTTTTTACAAATCGCTACTAACTCGTTTGTTCATCTTTTGTAGCAAATTCATATCTTTTTTCATTGTTTGTTTTATTATACTAAAACGAATCTCACATGCTAAATTCAACTTTGACGTTAATTTTCATGCATTAAACTGACTTAGTAAACCATTCAATTCCTCGCATGTTCAGGAAAACAATGTTTGCATATCATTCATCGTATTACTAACGCGCATATTAAAAAATCATTCGATATCCTAGAAGAGGCCGCTAATGTGCGGGCGGGGTTGGGTGTTCTTGGTGAACTTCCCAACACGTACCCTCACCCCTTACTCATTACCATGGTTTCCGGATGTCCGAATCCATTGGCAACGAGAGTCATTCAATATACGATTAACCGATCAAGTCGGCATCGGTATCGAACTGCAAAGGGACAAGCCCAATAAACTCTGACATCGGAAATGTGCCGTATTTTGTATACGGCCCACTACGACATAGAGTGGGCTCGAACGGTTCCGAATAACCATAAAATTCGGTGGCGACTTCAACTTCGATTTAAATTTCAATTTGACCATCTCATATGGAGATTCATTCGCCTCCCCAAACCCGCGCGTGGCCGCGTCGGGGTGGACCTATGTCATGTCCACAGTATTCTCTGTTGGTAGGCCTGCACGTTTGCCAGTGCGTGTATTCTACGCTCATCTAGGAGCACTAGCTCATCGTAACGTTTTTGGTTCCACTCTTTTTCGGGAATGCCGCTTTCGGCTAGTATCCTTAGCGAGGCTATTTCTTGTTCTACTGGTTGTAAAACTTCAGAGCCGTAGGTTAGTTAGTAAGGTATAGCTCCGGTGAGAGCTCGGTGGGAGGTTCGGTATCCCCATAATGCGAAGAATATTTTGTTTGGCCAATCCCGGTAGTTGTCTATCATTTTCTTAAGGATTGTGGCGATGGTTTTGTTTGCTGCTTCCACCGCCCCGTTTGTCTGAGGTCTGTAGGGTGAGGTTTTGTGTCGTTGGATTTTGGATTTTGTATCCAACCACGAGAAATGATATAAATCAAAGTCCATGGTGGGCAGTCTTTAAGATTAAATCACGGGGGCAAATAGACAACACTCTTTTCCAGGAAGATGTTGTTTCAAGTGGTTTGCGCTTATCTCCAAATGGTGAAACCATGTTCTCAAATGAAAATCATAATGAAGGGGTGGAGGAAGATTTAAAGGATGATGATGGTGGTGATAACGATGACATCCTTATAGATGTTCGGGAGATGCCTGAGGAGGACGACGGACATGAGATTCCGACAACTCTCGGTGGGATGGTTTGGAGGATGATGATGTGGATGGCGAGGAGACGGAGGAGGAAGATAAGGATGAGTAGGATGAGGGTGATGGCGATGAGGATAACGAAGACGATTATTAGAACGGTACTAATAAATTTTATTTATCAATGTTTTACTAATTGGTTTACGATTATTAGAACTGTCTTTTATCGATAATTTTGATTGATAATTTACGATAACGTTTTTTGCAAGGTTAAGATGTCAGGCAGGGGAAGGAGTCGCGGTGGAAGTAGTAGGACATACACATCCCGAGTCCCGACAACAGGTCGTAGAGGAAGAAGTTTTCCCGAAACAGGAGTAGAGCAGCGGGGAACAACAACAGGGGGAACAACAGTAGGGACTACAACATCTACACAGGTTTGATAAAAAAAACTGAATGATGATCCTCGATATGGACAACATCTGGTAATATAATCTAATATATCAAAAAAAAGTTAATGGAATATTTTTTAAGATTTCATAGATATTCAATTCTCGAAACGATGTAGGTTTTGGCATACAGATGTGGTGAAAGGATGCACAACGAGCTACATGGTTGATCGTGGCTTGGGCTACACTTGTTGGACTTAATTGCCACTACACCAGCGTACACAATGGTTCAACAATTTCAAGGTGTGTTGGTTTTTTTACTCACATTGTTATTATTTTACGTTGGTTCAATAATTTCAAGGCTTTGTATATCTTTTCGTTACTAACAATCCAGATCGCTTTTGTAGCTGAAACACTCTTGGACGCCTGAGCTGGAAGGTATGGTGTGGGATCGGTACAACGAGACTTGTACACGTCGTTTCGCGGACGTCATGTACAAACACCATGAGCAAGGGATTGCGCTAAAAGACCTAGAAGGTGTAGTTTTTAATAATACTCGATTCTTAACAAATAATTGTGGACGTCCGTCCGCAGCGCCCCATGCGCTCCCGCGTGGGACCGACCCGGTTTTCAATCGAGGTGGCCACCCACGCGGCCCCCTCCCGGTCGGGGGCCGGTCCGATCTCGCATTCAGGGTGATGCGTCGGACCTCGATTCGGATGACGATCCGGACTTGTACTAGACAGGCACAGACGCCCGTGTTTCTATTGGAATTGATCGAGTCGTGGTTGTAAATGTTTAAACGCCGATATTTTTGGTAAGGCGACCTTTTTAGTGAACCAAATTCATTGCCAATTTGTGGAGTCGTCACCGAGTCAATTATGGAGACTCGGAAATCGTTCAATTCAACTTTTATCCTTAGCCGGCTCAAAGTTGAGGGGCACGGGACCTAAAGATAAAGACTTGTACCCTTAAGCACTCCATGCCTGGAATGACTCTCATTGCCAATGGTTTCGGACATCCGAAAACCGTCGATTCTGAGTAAAGGGTGAGGGTACGTATTGGGAAGCCAACGTCCGCTAGACATCGACACCCAATCCCGCCCGCACGTAGCGGCCTCTATTAATCAATCGGTGGTATGATAACTTTTTTCCTTTGTTGTGGCGGAAGTACGATAACATCCATTGTTTTAACCCTATACCTTTTGCTATGTCGGTTGTTTAAGGACAAGTAAGTTTTGTCGTCGTAGTAGTTGTGTATACATTCTTTGCATGCGATTTCACGTGACAGGTAGGCCATGAAAAGATGCACGTAGGAGAGTAGGGAGTACTAGTATTATACTTATTAGCAAGTCAGTTTTAACGCGATAATACGGATATTAGTCGTTCTCATGATATACCTACCTGGTATTCTGCTTAAGATCGTCAGTTTGGTATTAATAGAGATTCTTCGAACCTAATAAGGCGAGCACCAGGACTAATACGGAACCCGACCATCGCTTTGTTCAATTTTAGTTGTTTTATGTTTTGAATTCTGTGTTAGGTGATTTAGCAAGCAATTACAAGGTCATAAAAGCACTAGATCATACGAAAGCTGTAAATGCGAATGTAAGTAAATCACATAGTGAGGAGTTGCACCCTCGGAGTTGCACCCTCCGAGTATACTCTAAACGGGACCCGATGCATAGATAGTTGAGAACGGATCTCAGAACTACCCGGGTCTATTTAGGGTGTTTTAGTGTTCATGATTGAAGTTGGGACGTTACGTAGTGCATAATGAAAGTACAGAAATGTAAAGTTTTGTTTAGATGACAACCTAATGACGATTCGATTTTGAAAGGCGGATTCTCCTAGCTCGCCTGGTCATTTCGGCAAAATTCTGTTACCGTTGGCCCTTTGTGAGGCTAATCTGGCAGAACTCCGTTACTATTTGCTGGTCCTGCGGCTAATTCAGCAGAACTCCGTTGATAGACTCAGAGTAGCTAGTCGAACACAGGCACCTCAGGATCGAGTGGAGTGCTCGAAGGTGAGGATTAGCATCGATTTCGCTTATCGGAACTACGATCGAGTGAATCGTTTGCCTCGGGTGTCGGAGTACGAGCCCTTAGCGAGAAACTCTTAACGAGTAAAGAGAGAAGGGAAGATCTTGTGTGTCGAATGAAGGGGGTGGATGAGGGTATTTATAGTGGTTTTCGGCTCTCGTCACCTGGATGGACGCCTGAGTCCAGGCGCACCAGAACTCAGGCGCTTGGTTTTAGGTATGTGAAGGCTGAGACGCGCGAAGTGAGGCACTCAGAAATTTGAAGATACAGTTTTGATACTTTCCAAAACCGAGAGTTGTGCGTATCATTTGTGACTTGAAGACTAAGATTCCCCCCCCCCCCCTTTGACCTAGCACCGTTGCGCCGAGTGGGCCTTGGGTGTGCATCCCGAGGTTCACTTGGCGCGGTGCTGACTCAGTTCATATTTTGGGACCGAATCGGGGTCCTGTGTCAGAATTGACTCTAATTAGTGACTGTGCGACCGTAATGACACGACTAAGGCTGCCTTGATGTTAATTTGATTTTTCTGAATAATTATTTGATCCGTTTTATAGAAAAACTATTTAAAGCATCGCAATCTCGTGTCGCGTTGTGCTGCCCGATCGTCATTGGGTGTTTGCTGGGCACTCCTGCAGCCACCAGGTCCAAATCTGGGTGTATACAATAATCTAACTTCAATCCGCTCTTAATTAATATCTTAATAATTCAAATTTTAGGTGAAACACTGGTGATGTGGGGCACAAATCATTCTAACCCAGAGTTTAAGAAAAGATCAGAATGCGCAAAGAAAAACAAGTTGAAGAATGCGGAAATAGAGGAAAAAACAAACCCTACACATCATCGGGTGCTCAGTCATTTTTCCGTTGGGCGTTGCAGGCATGATTTTTTATTAATATAGTATTTTTTTTTAAATTCTCATAAATTATATTTGCATATTAATTGCCTAACATTCAACTACATTTATTTGATACAAAAAGAAACAAGGTAAATGCCCACCGCTCTCGAATTGTTCTTGGACATGCATACCAAGACCGATGATAAAAGAGAGGCAACCTTTGTCACAAAGAGGGATCAGGAAATTTGGGTGAGTAATACCTATTTCAAATAAGTCAACTTGGTCTTAGTCTATGTGGCTAAATAACTATACCGAAGTCTTCATATAATACCTAAAACTGAAATAATTGTTGGTTTATTTAGGATGCCTACGTTAACCGGACCACCGACACCTCTTCTCAACCTACCCAAGCCCCAAATGCAACATATTTTGAGGTCGTCGACTGGTATAGGAAAGGGGTTGTGTACGGCGTAGGGAATGCACACCCCATGTTTTTCACACCTCCTCCCCCACGTGTAGGTGACATCTCTTCGCAGACAAACTATACGCCCGCGGCTCTAACCCATATGAGATCCCAGTACGACGTGGACAAAGAGGAAGACAACAAAAAAGAGCAATAAATGAGAGAACATATGGCACGTCAAGATGATGAAATTAGGAGGATGCGCGAAGAAATGCAACGGTCACCTTATTTTCCAACTGCAACCAAAGACCTACTACTCGTCCTCCAGACGATAGAGACCCCTTTAACGGGGGTGGTGGGATCATTCTGGTGCTTCAGCTAGCTTTTCGGTTAGATGATAGACTATAGTTATTGTTAAGTTAATTAAGATTACCGTATCTTCAAACTAACTTTTATATATGTCGAACTAATTAGATTTTATGTAGTTATGTTTTATGACGACGGATTTGTAATTATTTGTTTATATTAGCATCATTTTATCTTCAATGGCGTGTTGTGGAATGAGCGTGTTGTGGATGGTGTGGTCTGTATGAATGTGTTGAGAGTTGAAGTGTTGTGAATGCTTGTGAGTTTTGTTTTTTTGGCAGATTTAGGCTAGACATCGAACGGATGTTTATGGCTTTGCAGTAGCATACATGACGTCCACTATACGATGCCAGGCTAGACGTGATATAGACTGTAAAATGTCAAATATTCAAGGACCTGGCGTGTGACAGTGGACGCTAGTTGCACAAAGCTGGCGTCCATTGTCAAATGCCAGGTCTCTCATTTTGGTGTCCATTATCAGACGCCAACTTGGACGCCCGTTTTCTGGCGTTCGACAGTGGACGCCCGCTTTAAAAATAGCCGACTCCTCTAGGCTTCTATAGCCTGGCGTCCGACAAAGGGCATCCGTCCTTAAATGACGTCCATAAATGCAAGCCATATATGGACGCCCGGGACCTTAATTCTTGTAGTGACTTCTCTTCTTTTTTCTATCCTTCACCAAGGATTCATTTGGCGAATCCTCCATGGACGATGAGTAATCCGTGGATGTATGTAAGACACTTTCTACTTCATCCTCCCTATGGATTCAATCTCAATTCATAGGTAACCATGCTCTTATCTAGGGTTAAGGGGGATCTATGCATCTCAGGAGGGGTTATAGTTAATTGATTGTTTGTTAATTGTATGAATTATCGATTGTTTATCATCTTAAATCTGATTGATTATTTGATGCATAATTCAATTAATTAACATAACAAATTAGGACTTTTCACGGAGCAGGTTAAGAACAAATTAGGCCACGATAATTCGAGTAGATTGACTTAACGTTAGCGACCGCAGGTTAAGTTTAGATCTAAAGGGTGTATTGTACCGACCGGACTTGCACCTTAGGTAGTTCGATTAATGATTAGTTAATTAATTCCCTGAATCCGACTAATGATCATAGTGAACCTACGATCCTAGACCTTCTTCCTATTATTGTCTCACTTAGTTGTTTTAGTTTATTAGGTTAAAAGCTCGTGCAATGCACGAGTTAGTTGGCTTAATTACATTGAACAAAAAGTAATATAGAGTAAAAGTTATATTTTAAATTTGTTTAATCATTTATTTACATTAAAATAAAAAATCTCATATGAAGTTTAAAAAAATATGGGTAAATTGATAATTTTATAATCAATAATGACTTCAAGATGTCCTATGAAGATTATAAAAATAAGGATAAATTGATAATTTTATAATTAATAATGACTCTAGTTTATAATCATAAGATCACTCCTATGATATTCTTTCATCGTAAATAATCATAATGACCTCCAATTATACTATTTGATTACTCTAATTTATATAGTACTCCCTCCGGTTTTATATGTTTGTCCCACAAGCTTTTGCATCGTAAATATTCCGTATTTCCTATTTATGGAAGGGAGATGTATATTTTTAATTATACATAGTAAATTTCACACAATAACATTATTCTTAAAATGAAGGACAAACCACCTAACTATAATAAATAAAATCATAATTTTTCGATGTGGATAATTTTACTTAATTTTATATATAGTCTTAAGAGCCTAAGGATCAAAAGATTTTTGTTTTAAATCTAAGATCAAATGATTATTTTTATTTATAATATACAAATGTATCACCTGATTATAATTTTTCGATATGGGATAATCTTACTATTTTTATATGTAATTAGATTCATTATTTTTTCGAGCAAATAATATGAAGTTCATAACTTTATAATAACTTTTCGTTGTGGGAAATTTTTATCCACGTTTATAGTCTTAAGAATTATTCTAAGACTGAAAAGGAATAATTTTACTTATGTTTATTATAGTTGTAAGAAGTTTTCTAAAACTCAAAAGATGGTTGGTTGATATCTATAAAATTCATGATTTATAATATAATAATTTTTCGATGTGGGAAATTTTACTCAAATTTATAGTCTTAAGAATTTTTTTAAGACTCAAAAGTGTGCGATAATTTTTACTTAAATTAAGTTCATGGTGTTAAGAGTTATTTTTAAGACTCAATTTTTATATTTAAGTTATCAAGGACGAACAATTACTCTTATTTATATAATTGAATTGATCACCTTATTATAATTTTGGACGAATGATTACTCTTATTTATGTAATAGAATTTCATTAACTTATTATAATTTTTCGATGTAGGATAATTTTACGTACGTTCTCAATTGTTTTTTTAAGACTCAAGAATTTTTATTGATATCTAAGAAAGAATGATTAATCTTATTTATATTATAGAATTTCATCATCGACTTAAGTTTAGATGTAGTCTCAAGAACTTTGGATACTTTTACTTGTGTTGATTTAAGAGATTTTTAAGACTCAATAGAGTTTTGGGAGATATCTAATAACGGTTGATTAATCATATTTATAATATAAAATTTCTGACCTCATCATAATTTGTCGATGTGGGATAATTTTAGTTAAGTTTATAGTCTTAAGAACTCTTTTTAAGCCTCGTAAGAGTTAAAAACTCTTTTTAAGATTCAAAAGAATTCTGGTTGATATCTAGAATGATTGCCATTATTTATTATAATATAGAATTTCATCACCTTGTTATAATTTTTTGATGTGGGAAAATTTCTTGTCTCAAGAGCTCTTTTTAAGACCCAAAAGAACACATGATTACTCTTATTTATAATATAAAATCATCATTTTATTTTAATTTTTTCGATGTGGGATAATTTATGTTTGTAGTCTTATTAAGAGCATTTTTAAGAATCAAAATTTTTTTGGTCGATATTTAAAAACAATGATTACTATTATTTATAATATAGAATTTCATAACCTCATCATAATTTTTTGATTTATAATTTTAAGAGCTCTTTAAGGCTCGGCAAATTTTTGGTAGCTATGTCAGGACGAATGATTATTCTTATTTATAATATAGAATTTCACCATCTTGTTAATAAATTGTCGATGTTGAATAACTTTACTATTATTTGTATTCAAGCCTTCAAGGTGATTACTCTTATTTATATACTCCGTAATAGAAATTCATCACCTTTATTATATTTTGTCGATGTGGGATAATTATTGGTTGATATCACCTTACTTGGGAGTTTTTTTTTAAATTCAAAAGATTGTTGGTTGATGTCTAAGGATTAACTAGTTTTTTATCTCGTGCAATGCACAGACTGGCTTAATCTTGTGTATATGTCAGTACTACGCTATTAAAAGACTCCCTCCGTTCCAATGAATTCCATGTATTTGCCTTTTTAGACACTATTTACAAGTGGAAACAATATTCGATATAACTTCTAATATATAAAATACAAGATAGTCAAGTGAGATCTTGTTTAAATTGTCTAACCGAGTACATTATGAATATCAATTTTTTATATTTTTTAGAAATACATAACTAAAACTATGGACAAAAGAAAACGAACATCGACATACGTGCATAAAGCAAACACATGGAATTCATTGGAACAGAGGAGTATAAAATTCAGTTGAAATTATTTAGGAGAGAATAAAATTAAGTGTAAAAAAATATTTGGTAAGACCATTTAACAATGTTACTCTTTCATATTCTTCATATTTCTACAAGTTTTAGACTCTTTAACAGAATTATCAATATGTTCTCGTGCTTATCTACACGACTTGATCATCACTTTTAAGTCGCATTGTTCTATGAGATGTTATTATCTAGACATACCTTTACCTCCCGAACTTTCAGTTCAATTAGTCTAATTGACATGTATGTCTATGTTAGATTAACCTGACCCAAGACTGAAACTTTATACTAAATTAATCGGTAATAAACTGTAATTATCTGTAGCTGAAGCGTATCTGATAATACTGATAAAACATAACTTAGGCCGTGACGATCTTCTGAATTAGGTCTTCTGGTAGACACGCAAACCATATTGATCTCTCTATTGATGGAGGGCGGGGAGATTAGGTTACTGTGTACTACCAGGGAGCATAACCCTGATGACTATATATAGCCTCTAAGTCTAATGCGTCCATCGAACATTAGAAAATCTAATGGGTATCTACACTTGTAGATAATAGTCTGGCCCATACTTTTCAAGACGTATATATAAGCACGTAAATAATACACCGTAGTAAATAACATTATATTTGGGTTTAACTTTAATAGATAGCGTATTAATGGAATTATTACCAGAATAAATAATTTGTCCACGTATATTGTATATAGGCCCATAATTCTTACAATCTCCCACTTGGGCCAAATACATCAACATATGTGTGACACCTGAAAATTGTATTTACACTATAACCTGATAAGTTCAAAAATGCTATCAAACATTCTAACCATCTTAAGCAATTCTGTCCATCAATCATATCAGCATAGAACCAAAGCGGCCTTTGCCACAGTTTGTCGTAACAAGACCCATCGATGATCACATATGCCAACATGACTAAAGACATGAATCTAGTATAGAAGTATAGCATGGAAACAACAACGGAATGTGATCCAAATATGCATATTTCCAACTGGTCCACTTTAAGCCTTAGTGAGATCAACCAAATGAGACAAAGTGAAACTGAAAACCGTAAACCTTACTTCTGCAGAACTGAATAACCGTATACCATAATATGTCTAATGTGACAAATTCCTACTTAACCTGAATATCGTTATAACCGAAAACACCCATTTGAGCAATATGCTCAAGAAAGACCGTGGGTGGTAATTCCTTAGTAAGCGGATCCAAAAAAATGGAGTTTGTACAAACAAATCTTATATGTCTTTCACTCTGAATCGTTTTTATAACAACACATCACTTGTATTGTTATTTGAAACTATATTAATCGTCATTTTGTCACAAATAACTTAAATGGTTTTTTAATACCGAACTTAATTTGCAGCCTTGTGACAAATAAGCGTGACCAAATAGGAGTCGAAATAACCAATGATCTTAACCTGAATCGATCTCCTTTATATGATATCATTGTTTTGCTCCAAATATAAATAACAAACAATGTTTGGTTGCCCTTAGTGGATCTCAATATCCTACTGTATTCCCTTAATAACTGTCAATTAAACTATAAAATGTACACAATATCCAAATGTGTACAAACTAAGTTTAATTATACCTTATTACTTAAACACTTGAAATATATCCTGAAGTACATGGATTTAAGTAATACTGTGTATTCTAGATATGAAGTTTTTCTTTAAGAACATCAATGGGACTGCATTAGTCTCATTTACTGAAAGGATATAAAACTTGATATATTTTTATACTCCCACTGAATCTTGAGTATCTACAATCATGTACCACATTTATACAAAACCAAATGAGATGATATCATGGCGGATTAATGTTCTCTGTGGCGGAAAACCTTATTTGAGTTTAATTGTATGATTATTAACCTTTATTTCCAGAAACTTTACCTTGAATCTATCGAATCAAGATTTCCAGTATATGCAACAATGGGACTATCAATGTCACCATTGACAAACTTGTCTTTACCATTCATCCAACGTAACTATATATATAGATTTAAGATCATGTGAGAACCATCAACTTGATGAGAACCTTGAGAACTCCGTTAAATTAATATTTTTTTTTTCAAAATTTAATGACATATTTAGATTCGTCGTATAATTTAATGGCTGGGTAACATCTTTTTCGGTAAAAAAAAACTCGACTAGTGATGAAAACGAAAACTTTATATATATATATATATATATATATATATATATATATATATATATATATATATATATATATATATATATATATATTTATATATATAGAGAGAAGGGATCAAATAAGTTCACCATATGTAATTAAGTCTATATTAAAGTTACAGATGACATACATTAAAGTTGCATTTTTTCAGAATTGATATATAACTATAACATTCAGCTCTTTTATCACTTCAAGTGATAAAGTGAAACTTTAACACTCATCTCGTGTAACTTTAAGCATCTTTTGTGTAACTTTAACACTGGAACTTATGAACTTATAAGAGTTGTTGGCCTTATGTGAACCTATCTCTAAATATATATATATATATATATATATATAGAGAGAGAGAGAGAGAGAGAGAGAGCGAGAGGGAGAGGGGGGGGGGGGGGGGGGTCATGGAAGCTAGTAACTTCCTAGAAGTCCCTTAGATGGATGGATGGCCTTGAATTAAAAAAAAAAAGAAAAAAAGAAAGAAAAGCTGCCAAACATCCCCTCACCCAAATCAATCACTCCATTACTTCCCTCCTCTACTCTCTCTCCCGCCTATTAGCCTTCCCAATCTCCTTTTCAATTCATTTCCCCTATTCAATTCATTATCTCTCTCTAACAAAACCCCATCAAATAAGCACCATTAATAACTCTGATCATACTCCGTCAACAACTCCGACCATACTCCGTCAACAACTCCGATCATACTCCGATCATCATACCAAGTGTGGACATGACGTAGGTCCACCCCGACGCGGCCACGCGCGGGTTTGGGTAGGCGAATTAATCTCGTGGTAAGATTGATCTCGGGTCGAAATTTAAATCATAGTGGAGTCGCCACCGAATTTTATGGGAATTCGGACCCGTTCGAACTCACTCTATACTTGGGCGTTTCGTGTACAAAACACGGCCCGCTTTTAGTGCTAGAGCTTATGAGTTTGTCTCTTTGCATAACGATACCGATGCCAAGTTATTGGATATCGTGCATCGAATGACTCTCGTGCGCCAATGGTTTCGGCCATCCGGAAACCATGGTTCTGAGTAAGGGGTGAGGTACATGTTAGGAAGCCCACAAAGGACACCTAACCCCGCCCGCTCTTTAGCGGCCTCTATTAAGATACCGTTCGTGTTCGTGTACACGCGCTAGTAAAATGACTAAATGTTATGCAACCAATATTTTAGCTAAGCATGTGAATTACGTGTGAACTACGTCATTTTAATGCATCTAATTTATCGTCGAAGTTGTTTAGCATGTGATGTTCATTTAAGGCGATAAATGGCAAACATCGAAAATAGAAAACTCGTAAATAAATTACAAATTACACGGGCGTAATACAACCCGGAATTCACAATACAACGAGCGATAGAATAATAATCGGAACGGAAAACGGTATACATTAACTATAAACGGACCCGTAAATAGAAAATGTAAGCTAGACCGTAAATTGAATAAATGGACGAACTTCGATTAAATACACATTATATTGTGTATTAAACGGAGGACGGAGACTTTAATACGCGCTCACGTATGGGACCGAAGCGTGGTGCTAGCTCGATCCCGGGTCTCGATGCCTTGTCCCGACTTTGCATATCGAAAAATTGGTGTCTAGATTAGTCATGCATCGGATACGACTAAAGAGTCGTCGACACAAAACTAATCGTGAAAGACATTAATCAAAGTCGTGAAAGTAGAATAAAATGCATGAGTTTTGAAAATGGGATCACGTGACTGACTTTGCACGCGACGACTAAAGTCGTAAAAAATTGACGAGGCTCGGATGATGAGATAAGCGCTCGTTTATTTGAACAAAGGGACTCACTCGATCGAGTCATGGCAAGGACTCGATCGAGTGAACCTTTGAAGGGCTTACTGCCCGATTTTTGTAGTGCTACTCGATCGAGTAGCCTATTGCACTCGATTGAGTGCCCCTGTAAGAGCTACTGCTCACTCCGAAAATGTGATGGTTTCGTTTTATTTATTCAAAAATAGATGGTTGGACGAGTTGCGTAAAAATATTGCGTTATTTAAACTCAACTCGGTTTTCGGTATTATAATCGTGTACTATACGATTATAAGACCGTCATCGAGATTTTATAGAAAATGTTGTTATTGGATTGGAAATTTTGATTAGTGACGAAATTGTCTCCCTCCGCGTCACGACATCGATATTAATCCTTACGGATTATGTGACGTCGATTTTCGCGTCAATGGGTTCCGTACTAATCTCGGAAATGGAATCGGACGCATTCAACTACGAACGACCAAGATCACGTTACGCCCTTGAGTACTTGGGGCGTCGCTCCTCGAAAGGGTGCCACCTCCGTCGTGACTCGAAAAGGGATTAAACGGATTTGCGGCGGTTGTCGTAGTCAAGCGTGTTCGAATTCGAAATTTACTATTATATATATAAACGATAAAAAAAAGGGAGAAAGGGATGTCGGGATTGAATTACACCCTCAACCTACATGCTTAAAATGGCCTCGGAAACGGACTCGTAATAGCGACGGGAGAGCGGGAGTGTCGAGATATGTAGGGTGACTTAGGGTGTGTGTAGTTTGTAGAGATGGATTTTAACGAGTTTTACTCTCGGTCTTTAACGAGTTTATAGAGCAGTATGTAGTATGTAGAGCAGGGTTGCTTAGGTTGAAAATGTGGGATGATTAGGGTTGTGTAAGTGTTGGAAAAGTTCTTCCAAATGAAGAGGTAAAGGTGGGGTATTTATAGAAAATGTACCTCGATCTAGGGTCACTCGATCGAGTGGTGCTAGTGTACTCGATCGAGTGGCCCAAAAAAGAGGTCTGATCCGGTTTTGAAAACTGCACTCGATCGAGTGAGGTCAATCCACTCGATCGAGTGGGTTAGGCGAAGAGCCATTTTAGAGAAGCTTTGACTTTTTTTGAATTTTGAAATCTTGATTGGGCGCTTGTTCTAGAAGCTTTGTATTTGGCTGGTTTATGTGACAGATTCGTCTTTGACCGGGTTTTGACCCGGTCGCTAAAAGACAGTTTTATTTTTGGTGTCGGTTTTGGCCCAAATTAGTCTCATTTTATTGGAAATGGCCCACTGGGCCTAGATTTGAGGTCGGTTTTGAGAGATTTGTACTCCGCTAAATGCCCACGTCGGATACTATTGATTCCGAGTCCGTATTCGAGCGTATTAAGTCACGTTTACGTCCGATCATCATCGGGTGTTTTGTCGGGAACTGCTATAGACACTAGCAGGCAAAATGCGGGTGTCTACACCAAGGTATGTTTATGCATATTCGATCATCTTCATCTTCATGCTTCTTTTATTTTTCATTACTTCGATCATCTTCATCGATCATCTTCTTTATGTTTCTTTTATTATCCACAAAAAAAAGAACAACTTCATCTTCAAGATGAAGTTGTTCTTTTTTTGTGGAATGAATGAAGCTTGAAGATGGAGATGTTGAAGATGATGATGAAAATGAACAAATCATTTTGTGCGTAATGTTCTTGCAGAATTGCAAGGTCACACACTTTCAGTTGTATAGTCACACTCATTATGTTGTAGAATCAAGCAGCTGTAAACTCATTATAGTCACATATTCAGTTGTATAGTCACACTCATTATGTTGTATAGTCACACTCGCTATGTTGTAGAATCACACAGCTATAGAATATCTTGGGATTAAGGTATCATGCGTTTAATCATCTTCATCTTCATGCTTGTTTTTATTTTTCATAACTTTTTTTTGGTATTTATAAAATTATTCATTTTCATTATCCGAAAAAAAATGAAGGTTGAATATGGATGAATGGAGGTTGAATAATTTTTTAATCCATTATTCATTTTAATCCATATTCAACCTTCATTTTTTTGTGGATAATGAAGATGAATAATTTTATAAATACAAAAAAGGTATGAAAAATAAAACAAGCATGAAGATGTCATGCTTGTTTGATTTTTCATTTTTTTTTTTTTTTTGTATTTATAAAATTATTCATCTTCATTATCCACAAAGAAAAATGAAGGTTGAATATGGATGAATGGAGGTTGAATATTTAATGAATGTTTGAATAATTTGCTCTGATTCGTAGGTATAATCATCTTTCTAATTATGAATGTACTTTGCTAATGATTATTGAAATATAATGAACTGTATGGCTTTTATTTTCCATTTTACTGTTTCAGTTTTGTAGTCACACACTTTAGGTTGTATAGTCAAATAGTTGATGTTGTATAATCACACTCATTATTTGTAGGATCACACAAACTCTTGTAGTGATTAGTGCGTGTAATCATCTTTGCTAATGATGATTGAAGTATAAATAAGTATAATTTAGTTGTATAGTCACAGAGATTAGGTTGTGTAGTCACACAGTCTAAGTTGTATAGTTATACTCGTTATGTTGTAGGACGATCACAGTTAGTATGTTGTATATTTACACTCATTATGTTGTAGGATCACACTAATTATGTTTTATAGTCATACAATCGAAGTTGTATAGTCACACTCGTTATGTTGTAGGATCACACTGATTATGTTGTATAGTCACACAGTTAAAGTTGTACAGTCACACTCATTATGTTATACAATCATGCATCTGTACAGTCATTGTAGTCACATATTCAGTTGTATAGTCATATTCATTGTGTGATTCAGATTGGTTGTGTGTTTTGTCGCAGTGAAATGGCTAGTGGAAAGAAGAATGTTGGTAAAAGGGGCGGTGGGAAGAAGAAGGTCGTGGAAGATACAACAACCGATCACGTAATTGGAAAAACGTATTGTTGCGCACTTACCGGAGACCACCATTAAGCTCTTGAGTGTTTGTATGGGATAAAATGTTTGCTTTAGGATAGACGTACTGTATGTAAATGATGTTTGCTAGGTTAGAATGTTTTTATGTTTGACGTACTATATGTAAATGATGGACTTTTTCTAATGTAAATATATTTTCATCGCTATTTCCTGGTTTCGTAATCATGCGAGGTCTATAGCAAAATCACTCATCTTTTCACCTTTAAAACCATGCAGCTGTGCACCATTTGGTTTGTACCCAAAAGTGGTCGTATTTGTATAATCACACTCGCCATGTTGTATAATCACACTCCTAATATTGTATAGTCACACTCCTTACAAACATGAAATCAACTATAAAAGAAAACAACATGAATGAAATTTTAATATTTAATGAATATTTAAATAATTTTGTATGTGATTAATACTTTCGTTTTTTTAATGTCGTTACTGAGGAAAGTCACAATCGTCCATTCATCCATATTCAACCTTCATTATTTTTGGTAATGAAGATGAATAATTTTATGAATACCCAAAAAAGAAGATATGAAAAATAAAACAAGCATGAAGATGATTAAATGCATGATACCTTAGTCCCAAGGTATTCTACAGCTGCGTGATTCTACAACATAGCGGGTGTGACTATACAACATAATGAGTGTGACTATACAACAGAAAGTGTGTGACCTTGCAATTCTGCAAGAACATTACGCACTAAATGAGTTGTTATTCTTTTTAATTAGAATATTTTTACAGTAAATCACAATAATATTTCTAACTAGACCATATTAATTAAAATGTTTTTTTTGTTGGATGAATGAAGTTGGAAGATGAAGTTGTTCTTTTTTTGGATGAACGAAGCTTGAAGATGAAGATATTCTTCTTTTTTTGTTGGATGAATGAAGCTTGAAGTTGAAGTTGTTCTTTTTTTTGTGGGATGAATGAAGCTTGAAGATGGAGATGTTGAAGATGAAGATAATGAGTGATTCTACAGCTGCGTGATTCTACAACATAGCGAGTGTGACTATACAACATAATGAGCATGACAATACAACTGAATATGTGACTACAATGAGTGTAAAACTGTTAGATTCTACAACATAATGAGTGTAACTGTACAGCATAATGAGTGTGACTATACAACTGAAAGTGTGTGACCTTGCAATTCTGCAAGAACATTACGCACTAAATGACTTGTTCTTTATTTTTAATTAGAGTGTTTTTAAAGTCAATCAAAATAATATTTCCAACTAGAACATATTAATTAGAATGTTTTTTTGTTGGATGAATAGAGTTGGAAGATGAAGTTGTTCTTTTTTTGGATGAACAAAGCTTGAAGATGAAGATTTTTTTTTTGGATGAATGCAGTTTGAAGATGAAGTTGTTTTTTTGTGGGATGAATGAAGTTTGAACATGGAGATGTTGAAGATGAAGATGAATGAAGGTTGAAGAATTTGGAGTTAAATTATGAAGCATGTAGTGAGGGAGTGGTTTGATGAGTAGAAAAAATTTGGTTGATAGAAATAAATTAGTTTGAATTATGTTGAGAGATGTTGGTGTGATTGAAGTGTGAGAGGGGGCTGCTGCTACTGCTGTTACTAGTGCTACTGCTACTGTCAGTCGCACTGATTGACCCTTTTGCCTTTTTTAATACAACACACCATCCATCTAAGCCATTGTGGAAGTCCATCCGCACCGCCCGGCGCCCAGCGCGCGCCCGCGCGGGACCGACCGGGTTTTTCAACGTGTGGTGGCGGCCACCCACGCGGCCCCTCCCGGTCGGGGGCCGGTCCGATCTCGCGTACGGGGCGATGTTTCGGACCTCGATTCGGATAGCAATCTAGACTTGTACTAGACGGGTGCGGGCACCCGTGTTTCCGTTTGGAATCGATCGAGTCGTGGTAGTAAATGTTTAAAGGCCGATTTGTTTGGTAAGGCGACCTTTTTAGTGAACTGAATTCGTTGCCGATTTGAGGAGTCGCCACCGAGTCGATTATGGGGACTCGGAAACCGTTCAAGTCAACTTTGATCCTTAGCCGGCTCAAAGTTGAGGGGCACGCGACCTAAAGATAAAGACATGTACCCTTAAGCACTCCATGCCTGGAATGACTCTCATTGTCAATGGTTTCGGACATCCGGAAACCATCGATTCTAAGGGGTGAGGGTACGTATTGGGAAGCCAACATCCGATAGATGCCAACACCCTATCCCGCCCGCACTATAGCGGCCTCTACTAATCAATCGGTGGGCTGATAACTTTGTTCTTTTGTTATGGCGGAAGTACTGTAACATCCATTGTTTTCACCTTATACCTTTTGCTACGTCGGTTTTTTAAGGACAAGTAGGTTTTGTCGTCAAAGTAGTTAGGTTTTCATTCTTTGCTTGCGATTTCATGTGACAAGCAGGCCATGAAAAGATGCACGTAGGAGAGTAGGGAGTACTAGTATTATACGTATTAGCAAGTCAGTTTTAACGCGATAATACATATATTAGTCGTTCTCATGATATACCTTACCTGGTATTCTGCTTAAGATGCGTCGGTTTGGTATTAATAGAGATGCTTCGAGCCTAATAAGGCGAGCACCGGGACTAATACGGAACCTGACCATCGCTTTGTTCAATTTTAGTTGTTTTATGTTTTGAATTCCGTGTTAGGTGATTTAGCAAGCAATTATAAGTTCATAAAAGCACTAGATCATACGAAAGCTGTAAATGCGAATGTAAGTAAATCACATAGTGAGGAGTTTCACCCTCGGAGTATACACTAAACGGGACATGATGCATGGATAGTTCAGAACGGATATCGGAATTACCCGGGTTTATTTAGTGTATTTTAGTGTTTGCGGTTGAAGTTGGGACGTTACGTGTTTTTGTATGTGTCTGTGGACCTAGTGTCCACATTTGACATTATCGTAGTGTATAATAATAAAGGTGTGAGAATGTAAAGTTTTGTTTAGACGACAACCTAGTGACGATTCGACTTCAAAGGCGGATCCTCCTAGCTTGCCCGGTGATTTCGGCAGAGTTCCGTTACCGTTGACCCTTCCTGCGGCTACTCCGGCAGTGCTCCGTTACTATTGACTGATTATGCGGCTAATCCGGCAGAACATCATTACTAGACTATAGCTAGTCGAATACAGGCACCTCGGGATCGAGTGGAGTGCTCCAAGGTGAGGAGTAGCATCGATATCGCTTTTATCGGAACTACGATCGAGTGGATCGTTTGCTTCGGGTGTCGGAGTGCGAGCCCTTAGCGGGAATGTAGAGGGAGAAGAGAAGAGTTGTAAATTGTGTCGAAATGAGGGCGTGAAGGGGGGTATTTATAGGTGTTTTTGAGCCCTCGTCACCCTGATAGGCGCCTGAGTCCAGGCGCACCAAGACTCAGGCGCCTGGGTTCAGGCGTGTGAAAACTCAGGCACGCAAGGTGAGACGCTCGTGATTTTGAAGATACGATTTTGATACTTTCCAAAACCGAAAGGCTGGTGTATGATACGAAGCTTGGGGACTAAGGTTTCCCCGGGTTTGACCTAGCGCCGTGAGTTCAATGGGCCTCGGGTACGCATCCCGAGGTTCGCTTGGCGTGGTGCTGACTCGGTTCGAGTTCGGGACCGACTTTGGGTCCCGGTGTCAGAATTGACTCTAATTAGTGTCTATGCGACCGTAATGACACGACTAAGGCTGCCAATATGTTAGTTCAGTTTTTTCAAGTAATTAATTTGATCCGTTCTATAGAAAAACTACCTAAAACATCGCGAATCCGCGTCGCGTTGCAGTCCGATCGTCATCGGGTGTTTGTTTGGCACTTCTGTAGCCACTAGGTCCAAATCTGGGTGTCTACAGAAACCCCCCCTTTGACTGAGGCTTGGACAAGGAGAAAGTCAAAGTATAGCCACCTAGGTCAATCGAGAATTACGACCGGGTGGCTGTCCGGTCGGGTCGTTTTAGGTCCATTGGCCTACGTGTTGAGGCTCGCTAGCCAAGGCTTAGAAATCATACCTGACGTCTTTGCCTGCGGTTGCTTGCTTGGGCCCGGGCCGGTGCTTGTCATCTTGTTCTCAGTTCTTCATGCTCGTGTGTTTTGCCTTTTCGGATTTCTTAAGAGTTTGTTCAATTTTTAATAGCTTGTGTGTGGGTGACGGGTTAAGCGTAGATGCGAAAAATTTTCGTATGTGTTGGTTTACGTTTGAACAAATGTCTTTGGGATGCTTATGAACCCTTGGACTTAATGAAATAAATGTTCGAGGGCGTCAGTCTCCACTCGAGCGATCGTCTTCGGGATGGCTATGACCCCTTGGAAAAAATAAAGCGAGATAAAATGTTCGAGGGCGTCGGTCTCCACTCGAACACTTGTCTTCGGGATGCCTATGACCCCTAGGACGAAACGAAACAAGATAAAATATTCGAGGGCGTCAGTCTCCACTCGAATAGCTGTCTTTCGGGATGCCTATGACCCCTAGGACAAAGTAAAGCGAGATAAAGTGTTCGAGGGCGTCAGTCTCCACTCGAACACTTGTCTTCGGGATGCCTATGACCTCTCGGACGAAACGAAACAAGATAAACTATTCGAGGGCGTCGGTCTCCACTCGAATAGCTGTCTTTCGGGATGCCTATGACCCCTAGGACAAATTAAAGCGAGATAAAATGTTCGAGGGCGTCAGTCTCCACTCGAACACTTGTCTTTGGGATGCCTCTGACTCCTAGGTCAAAATAAACCATTCGAGAGCGTCAGTCTCCACATGAACGGTTGTCTTTCGGGATGCCTATGACCCCTAGGACAAAGAAATATGAAATGCTCGAGGGCGTCAGTCTCCACTCGAACACTTGTCTTCGGGATGCCTATAACCCCTAGGACGAAACAATATAAAATGCTCAAGGGCATCAGTCTCCACTCGAACACTTGTCTTTGGGATGCCTCTGACCCCTAGGACAAAATAAATCATTCGTGGGCGTCAGTCTCCACTCGAATGAAAAATGTTGTGGAGGTATCAGACTCCTTCGAGGGTGTAGGTCTCCACTCGAATTAAATTGCTGTGGAGGTATCAGACTCCTTCGAGGGCGTTGGTCTCCACTGGAATTAAATTGTTGTGGAGGTATCAGGCTCCTTCGAGGGCATTGGTCTCCACTCGAATTAAATTGTTGTGGAGGTATCAGACTCCTTCGAGGGCGTTGGTCTCCACTCGAATTAAATTGTTGTGGAGGTATCAGACTCCTTCGAGGGCGTTGGTCTCTACTCGAATTAAATTGATGTGGAGGTATCAAACTCCAATGCCTCTCGGATAACTCAGACCCGTTAGGCAAAAGTTGATGTGGAAGTATAGGACTCCAATGCCTCTCGGATGACTAAGACCCATTAGGCAAAAATTGTTGTGGAGGTATCAGACTCCAATGCATCTCGGATAACTAAGACCCATTTAGGCAAAAAGTTGTCGTGGACTTATCAGACTCCAATGCCTCTCGGATAACTAAGACCCGTTACGCAAAAACTGTTGTTGTTTATTTGTTTTATTTAAGTGACTTTGTTTTGCGGGTTTGTCTTATTTTTTCAGGTTTGCTTTTGCTTTGTTTTGGTTTGTTGTGCATTTCAAATCTGTTCGAAGTTTGCTTAGATTAGTTAGGTTTGGGTTGCTTTATTACCTGTTCGGGTGCAGCGTTCATGTTAAGTGCGGCCCTTATGCTTGTTTTATTACCGTTTTTTTTGTAACGGGTGTGCTTTATCGATATTGATTAGTAATTGTTTTGTCATTGTTATCTTGCTTGTCTTAAAAGAGTGCGTGTTTCGTGTATATCGGGTGTTAAGCCTCGTTTGTTTCCGTTTTAGTTTGTGCTGGACTGTTCAGACGCGCACATCTGCGCCCCAATCTTCAGACGTCTAGCCCCTAGCGGCTCAGAATCTGGGCACGTCACCTGAGGCGGTTGGGTTTTCGTGAATCGGGTTTGTTTAAGTTGGCGAAGCTTGGGGCGATTCGTTCATTCGTCCCAAAAACCGAACGCGTCGCCTCTTTCGCCCCAAAATCGCCTTCTCCATTTTCCTTGCCAAATTTTGTCTCGATTTCTGCCATACGTGAAAATGTCAACTCCGAGTAAGCGTTCTTTGTTCGTTTATTCTCGGTTTTGCTTGAATTGGTTGATTGTGAGTTTGTTTTGTTGAAACCCTAGAAAATTGATTTGGGGGTTTTTAATTGGTAAGTTTTGATGCTTGTACTTAATCCCATTGTTAAATTAGGGTCGATTAGAGCTCGTTAAGGTAGTTATAAGCTCGATAGGGGATTTAGACGTACGATAATAGCTTCCTATAGTGACAAGTTCGAGATGCTAGGGTTAGGGACCGTTTTTCCGGATATTCCCGCATTGTTTTGCACAAACTTGCTCAATTAGTGTTTGTGAGGATATGGGTAGCTCCCTTGTCGATTTTTATGGGCTAGGATGGCTCTTAGGGCCTTCCGTGAGGCTTTGTGGGTCTTATAACGGACCAAAAGATGTTGTAACGATGCCAGATTTTCCCGAAACCACTTCCATCGTGACCGGGATCGAAAATGGGTGTTAGCAGCCTTTTCGGAATTTTAATATCCTTATCCGAAATTTTGACCATATTTTGACTTGTTTAAGCTGCTTTAGCCTGACCTGGGGTATGGGTTTTTCATGTCTTGTTTGATTTCACAACAAGAGGTGATACCGAGCGTCCCAAGGGAGCTTCTACGGTTGGTGCTAGTGGCGAGGCTGCCGGGACAAGCTCACAGACTCCCTGCGGGATTCGCAGGAGACAACGGAGCATTTCATCTCAGCGTCGTGATCCGGAGGCCATAAATGAGGCCGATTTTGATAGGGTGAGGAAGCGTAGGCTTCCCGAGACAATTCCTAGGAGGGCCCATGTTCTGGCTCCCGTATCGGAGAATGAGGAGATTGGCTATGAGGATCCCGAGTGGGCTCGGGGCTGGGATGGTCACCAGTTATTGTTTTGTCCTGACCTACACGTTTCTCACCGCATCGTGCATGGTCTGGTGAGTGACCTATTCGTGTTTATTAGTTATGTTTTGGATTTTGGCTCGGGTTGGGTTACGTTTGTTTCGTTTATACTCGTATTGCTTTGGTTTGCAGCCCCCAGGTCCGATGAGGACTTTCTCGGGCTTTACTACATGCCTCGAGATTTAATCTCGAAAGTTAACCCCCACGGTAAAAGGGAATTATCGCGAGGACTGCTCTAGGTCCCGTGGTCGAGCAGTGGGTTCAGTTGGTGGGTTTCAAGACTAAGTGCAACCTTATGGTGATTAGAGCAATGGTAGATCGCTTTCATGATACTAACTCGACCTTCCATATGTCCTTTGGGGAGGTCGGGATGACTTAAGAGGATTTCGGGGTGATTACTGGCTTGCCCTGGGGTCCGGATAGGATTAGGTGGGCTGCTGAGGGCCCAAGGCTAGATAGTGATGAGGTGCGGGGTCTCATCGGGGATTATTTGGAGCGTGAGTGTGGACATGACGTAGGTCCACCCCGACGCGGCCACGCGCGGGTTTGATTAGGCGAATGAATCTCCATATGAGAATGGATCGAATTGAAATTTAGGTCTATGTGGAGTCGCCACCGAATTTTGTGGTTATTCGGAATCATTCGAGCCCACTCTATGTCGTAGTGGGCCGTATACAAAATACGGCCCATTTCCGATGTCAGAGTTTATTGGGCTCGTCCCTTTGCATTTGTTACCGATACCGACATTATCGGATATCGTGTATTGAATGACTCTCGTGCGCCAACGGTTTCAGGCATCCGGAAACCGAGGTTCTGAGTAAGGGGTGAGGGTACGTGTTAGGAAGCCAACAAAGGACACCCAACCCCGCCCGCACTTTAGCGGCCTCTACTAAGAATTCGAGTGACTTTCTAATACGCGCGTTAGTTGAACGGGAAAATGATATGCAAAGATTATTTTCCCTAAGCATGTGAATGGATTTGAAAAGGGTTTCTAAGTCAATTTAATGAAATTAATTCTAACGTCGAAGTTGAATTTTAGCATGTGGGTTCATTTTAGTAAAATAAAATAAACAAGCAAAATTGACAAAAGAAATAAACAAACTGTTAGTAACGATATAACGAATAATAACGGTTTGTGCAAATATTGAATTGAATTGAATGATGTAAACGAGATGATGCATGGTTTGAAAAGATAGTAATACACGTGATTAATTAGGCACGTGTTGACCTAAGTCGTAAAATACTATCGAATTTAGAAAAAAGAAGAATGTTCGACTCACGGTTTTGGTCGTGATGAGGCCACTCAATCGAGTGGTCGATGGACTCGATCGAGTGGACCTCTAAAAAAGGTTTCTTCTTTACGTTTTAGACCGTACTCGGCCGAGTTATTGACAAACTCGATCGAGTGCCCCCTGTACGATTTAAAATTCGTTTGTGAAATCATGTTGGTTTCAAAATCGTTTTAAATCGTTTTAAATTGTTTTAAATTGATATGACCATATTTTCTCCGCGTTAATAATGTCATAATTCTGACGAATTATTTTGACAATTATTTTAGCATCAACGAAAATCGCGTTTTAAATAATCTAGTGGGATTTTAAGAGATCGACGCTTTAATCGAATGAAAATACTTGATCCCCTCGGCTTTTCCGACATCGAAATAAATTCCTAGAGATTGTGATGTCGGATCCGCGTCAACGGGTTTCGACCCTTATTGAAAATTGGTTTTAAAATTGATGAATGCGATGACGACAACGAAAAGAATAACGAATTATTATTTAAGTTAACTTATCTCAATAATCAAATAATCGGGGTATCGGAATAAGCGACCGGCAACGCTGTGTGCAGTACACTTGTATATTCGGGTTTCCTTATTCCGATATCCCTCTTATTCGACACAAATCGACAAGTATTTTAATGCTTTGATATTAACACTATCGATATTAGTGATATTAGGATGCGATAATAACGATAAAATAAAATAAATAAAAAAACGTGACCCGTATGAAGACAACGACGATGCGACACGAGAAGGAGGGAGAGAAGAGAAGAAATGGGGTTTTTGCACCCTCAATCTACATGTTCTTATCTCGGAATGAGGCTCGTAGTTGCGGCTTTAACACGGGAGCTTCGATATTTTATGGAGGTTGAGTTATGCTGGTTAGGGTTCGATTCCTAAAGCTAGGTTTAGGGTTTGCTAGTGTAGAATTGCTTAGTGTAGAATTAGGGGTGAGATTAGGGTTGTAAGGATGCCAAAAAGTTGTTTTAATGTGTGTTGCATGGGGTGTATTTATAGGCTAAGTTAGGGCACCCGGTTTAGGGTTACTCGACCGAGTAGGCAGCTAACTCGGTCGAGTGGCCCGTTACGCCTGCAGTCGGGCTCGAAACAGGCCCACTCGATCGAGTGGGTAGGTCACTCGATCGAGTGGCCCAGCTGGGTCGCGCGGGTCAGTCTTTTGGACCTTGACTTTGGATGTTTGATGGGTATTGCGTTTGACTTGGACTTTTGATGATGTGAGGGGCTGTTTTGTGTGTCTCGGAAATGACTTTGACCGGGGTTGACCCAATCGCTAAAAGTCGGTTTTAATTCCGGTGTCGGTTTCGGCCCAAATTAGCCTTATTTGATTGGAAACGACCCACTGGGCCTAGATTTGAGGTCTGTTTTGTGAAATTTGTACTCCGTAAGTGCGTTAGCCAGCAACTAATGGGTTTGAGCCCGTATCCGAGTGCGTAGAAACACGTTAGCGTCCGATCATCATCGGGTGTTTTTTTGGAAACTGCCATAGACACCTGGCAGTCAAAATGCGGGTGTCTACAAAGCCCCCACTCTGACTGAGGCTTGGACAGGGCGAAAGTCAGAGTATCTACCAAGCCCGTTAAGACTTGGTAGACTTCCGTTCGGGTCGTTTTATAGTCCATTAGTCTTGCGTGAAGGGCTCGCCAGCCATAAGACAGAAATCATACCTGTGCTTGATGATAGTACCTCCGTGGGGCATTTGGACTTGTCGCGTAAGTCCTGGGTGCGTCTGTGTGTAGGCCCATCCCGTGACATCCCGGGAAAATGCCGCTGGGGAGATTTGATTGCCTTGCATGTCCGTGTTTGAGTCGTACCTGTATAAGTCACATAAAGTGCATGCAACGCATAGGTAGTAAAAAGACTCGTGCTGGGGAAAATGACCCTTTGAATTTTTGAAAGTTTGAATTTTTGAAATTTTGAAATTTTGAAATTTTTGGAACTTTGGAGGGAAATGACTCCTAAAGAAATTAGGAAAGTTCGGGATGATTATCTCCGTGCTAGTATCGGGACTAGGCTTGTGGGTTGATTCCATTTTGAATTAGGAAACTTTTCCTAAGAGTGATATGGAAAAAGGTTTGCAAGGCTCGTGCCATATATAGCCTCCCTTTGCCCTTGATTTCTTCATAATCCCATCACAAATCAATCTTCTTAAAAGAAAGTCTCTTTATTTTCCTTAAGGCAAAAAGAAAGTCTCTTTATCCTTTCAAAAAATTTAGCCATGGAAATCGATAGGTTGAGCGCCATGTTGCAGGCATGGTCCCGACAATTTAGGGATGCTGATAGGGTGGTCTTGAACCAGACGGGTATAACTCAGCTGCACCCGTTCCGTCAGATGGTGGTTGATCGTTATTTCTTGGATGCATGCTTGGCTTACTGGGACGACATATATCATGTCTTTGCCTTTCCTCGGGGCGAAGTCCGCCCTTTACCTGAGGAGATTGCAGCTATAGGAGGATGGAACCCAATGCTTCGACCCGCCGTCCCGTATTCGGTCCATGACTTGAGGAGGAAGCTTCGAGAGTTCTTAGGCCTCTCCCATAATGAGGTGTCTCGGATGGCCCAGGACGACAACACGGTTTCCTTAATTGACTTGGCCGAGAAGTTTATGAATCCGCATGACGTTAGGGTCCGGTCGATTCACAGTCGTAGGGCCTTTTCTTTTTGCATGCTCCACGTATACGCCTTTGAGGGTCACATGGACTTATTATCATGTATGGGTCATATCCGTCTACTAGCCGTGGTTGATTTAATGGAGACGGAGCATAGCCCGGCTTGGCTGATCACGGGTGAAATAATCCAAGGCTTGGACAATCGCAAGAGGGATTCGTCCGTTCGTCTCACCGGAAGCACCTGTTTGCTGCAAGTATGTCGGATTTTTATTTTTTTCTCGATCTCTTGATTTTTTGAATTTTTTCGTGAATTTGGCTACTGCAGTGGGCACTCGATCGAGTGCCTTCGTAAAAAGCTTCATGTTCGCTCCCAGGGATGCCACTCGATCGAGTAATCCTGGCACTCGATCGAGTGTCATCAGGCGGATGCCTGTTTCGTCCTGGGATCTCATGCTTTTGTTTCCTTTTTCAGATTTGGCTTTATGAGAGGCTATCAGTGATAGATCCTCCTCTTGATGCTAGTAATTACCGCCATAACCAACTGATGACGAGGAGACGGGCCATTGATTTTTCTCGCCAAATTAGTCAGAAATACTGGGACGAGGTATTATCAATCCATGGTGGGCGGCTAATTCGATGGGTTGTGCCGTGGTGGCCCATCTATGTTTGGACCGGCTTGGATCCCAGGGACAGAGCTCGTTATCAAGTAATCTTGTCCTTCAGGCAAACGTTCATCTCTAGCCAGATCGCATACTAAGGCAGTACGGACGGGCTCAACAGATACCAGAAATTGAAGCAGTTGTGAGTGACCCTACCCAACTGATTGACGTGATGTGTGATACGTGGATGCAGAGATGGTACACCCAGCACACTTGGCCCGTTTCCAAATCTCGCCATTCGATTTGGGTTTCAGACTCATACGTGAAGTGGACCAAAGCAGGTGATGCCAAGGCCCGAGCTGCTTTGAAGGTTGACGAAGCCTTCAACCTGTTGAGAAGGGAGCATGCTAAAGACAACAGGGGGTTCTTTGACGAAGGAGACACTCCAGCTACCCTAGTTCGTCTAATGTCCGGACAAAAGAAGAAGGCTAAGACTCAAGCTGAAGGGTCTAGTGCTAAGGGTGCTCGGGGGAAGGTGAGCCCCCAGACGGACTTGGAAAGGAGACTTGGCCCAAGACTGGCCGTGCAGGACCGACTTGGCCCACGAGACAGACTGCCTGAGCATGTGCGGGCCCGACTTGGGCCGAAGACAATAGAAGACCGTCGCCGAAGAAACGGGCTCGACTAAGGAGGTTCCCCTTGTAATTCGGGAACGCTCTTCCCCGCCCCGGCGACCTCGGGTTCCTCGCGACCCGAAAGATAAGGGGAAGGGCAAGATGCCCGGATATTAGTCTCCTTATTTTATTATTTGAATATTAATACTATTTTTGTGGGTGCGTTTTTTTTTTGTGTTATTCTTTGTCCGCCGTGTTTGGCGTTTTTTTTTTTTTTTTTTTGTAATCCCGAGTTGATCGAGACTTAAATAAAAGACGTATTATTTGAAAACTGTTCCCGTCTTTTCCTTATTGCAGTGGTTGTACCCTTTTGAGGGGTTGCCTACGTATCCACAAATAGCGGAATCAAACCAAACGTAGTTCAAAAATTTGATTTGATTGATTTTTTTTTGCAATTTTCGAAATACATCAAGATTATTAATTCGAGATGTGCGACGGTAGAATAATTAATTCTAACTTGTTGACTTGTCTAAAATTTTGAAAATTTATAAAAAGACAAATTTTTATAAGCTTTTGCAAATGACATTGAGATCGGGTTTATGGGTAATAGCGCTTCAGCTGGTCCAAGTTGGTTGGGTTGACAAATTCGTTCCCGTCCAGATCCGTCAGCATCACTGCTCCTCCCGATAGAACCTTCTTGACTAAGTATGGCTCAGCCCAATTGGGTTTGAATTTTCCTCTTGGGTCAACTGGTAGTAAGGCACGAACCGATTTTAGGACCAGATCTCCTTCATTGATGTTCCTGGGCCTAACCCTTTTGTTGAAAGCCCGTTGGATTCTCTTTTGATATACTTGAATATTATTGAGGGCCCCGGATCGTCGTTCGTCTAAAAGGATTAGCGAATCGTATCGGGCTTGGACCCAATCCGCTTCAGGTACTTGGCTTTCAAGCAAAATCCTGAGGGATGGCACCTCTAGCTCGACCGGTTGGACTGCCTTCATTCCATATGTCAAATAATATGGAGTTGCTCCGGTCGCGGTGCGAATGGAAGTTCAATACCCCCATAAGGCAAAGGGTATTTTGTCGGGCCAATCCCGGTAATTCTCAGCCATCTTTTTAAGTATGGTGACAATTGTTTTATTGGTCGCTTCTACCGCTCCATATGTTTGGGGTCGGTAAGGTGAAGATGTATGCCTTTGAATTTTGTATTTCGCCAGTAATGCAGCGGTTTCGGCTTGAAAGTGGGTCCCATGATCACTGATGAATTCGTGTGGGATCCCGTATCGGCAAATTATCTTATTTTGGATAAATTTGGCCACGTGCTTGGCGTTCAAGACACGGTATGACTCGGCTTCGACCCATTTGGTGAAGTAGTCGATGGCCACTAAAATGAAGCAGTGACCCCCTGTCCCGGAAGGGTGCACCTTCCCAATTATGTCAATACCCCATGTCGAAAATGGCCATGGTGACGTCATGGTATATAATAGAGAGGATGGCATATGCTGTACATTGCCAAAGATCTGACAGTTATGGCAGTGTTTGACGTATAACTGGCAGTCTGTTTCCATGGTGTTCCAGTAATACCCGAGCCTCATGATTTTACGGGACAGCATATGGGCGTTCATATGCGGACCGTTTTCACCGTCGTGGACCTCGGCCATGACCTTTTCGGCCTGCATTTTGTCGATACACAGGAGGAGAGCCCTCTGTGCCGTCTTTTTATATAATTGCTCGTCGTCTGTACGAACAAATTGGGTCGCCAACCTCCGCAAGGCCTTTTTAGCCCGGTTTTCAGTTTCCGGGGGATATTCTCCCGTTGCCAAGTAGGTTAGGATTGATTGATACCAAGGTTCTGGGTCAGTTATCTCGATCTTGAATGGCATGGATGTAAGCCGGCTCGGACCGCCTTTCGACACAGATCGGCATGTTGGTCAGGTGATCCGGGATGTTCAGTAAAGATGTTAATTTGGAAATTGCATCTGCAAACTGATTTTCCTCTCGGGGCAGGTAGATATATTCTACCTTTTGGAATTGTTTCTCTAGAACGCGTACTCGTGCTTGGTAAGCCACGAGATTGGCGTTCCGAGTTTTCCATTTTTGGAGTGATTGATTGATGACCAGTGATGAGTCACCGTGGACCCGGAGGTTTGTTACCCCTAAATCAGCGGCGGCTTGCAACCCGTGAATGCATGCTTCGTATTCGGCTGCGTTGTTGGTCACATCAAAGTCCAATTTGATGGATAAAGGAGTGTGTTCCCCTCGGGGTGAGATTAACAGAATTCCGACCCCAAATCCTCGAAAGTTGGATGCTCTATCAAAGTACAGATCCCATGTCTCGGTATCGGTATGGAATATGTCTTCGTCAGGAAAGGCCCAAGTATCGGTGTGGCCCTCTTCGGATATCGGGCTATCAGCGAGGAACTCGGCTACTACCCGACCCTTGATGGCTTTTAACGGTACAAACTTGGGGTCAAACTCAGCTAACATTAAAGTCCACCTGGACATCCTGCCGTTGAGGATGGGCTTCTCGAATAGGTACTTGATAGGATCCATTTTGGATAAAACATGTACCTCGTGACTAAGCATGTAATGTCTGAGCTTTTTAGTGGCCCAAACCAGGGCTAAACACGTTTTCTCGAGCATGGTGTACTTGCATTCGTACTCGAGGAACTTTTTACTGATGTAGTAAATAGCCCGTTCTTCTGTTTCGGCTGTCTAGGCCAGCATAGCCCCCATGGCCGTCTCGGTCGTTGTTAGGTATAACGAGAAACGCAAGCCGGGTTGAGGTGGCATTAATACCGGCGGAGCAGACAGAAACTCCTTGATTTTATCGAAAGCCGCTTGACACTTATCGTCCCATAGCATTCGTTCCCCGATCTTCAGTTTTTTGAAAATGGGCTCACATACCATGGTTAGTTTTGAAATGAACCGGCTGATGTATTGGACTTTCCCGAGAAACCCCCTTATTTCCTTTTCAGTCTTGGGTGGCTGCATCTTGGTGATGGCTTTGATTTTAGCTGGGTCGACCTCGAAGCCGCGTTGGCTAACGATATGGCCCAGTAATTTGCCTGACGTTACCCCGAAACTGCATTTTTGGGCGTTCAGTCTCATGTTGTATTTTCGTAGTCTGGTGAAGAACTTTCTTAGGGCCGAAATGTGGCCGCTTCGATCTTTAGACTTAACGATCATATCGTCCACATAGACCTCCACTTCCTTATGCATCATGTCGTGTAATTATAAGGTAGTGGCGGTGCGTTGATAAGTGGCCCCGGCATTGATAAGCCCAAATGGCATAACGGTGTAACAGTAAGTACCCCAAGGTGTAATGAAGGTGGTCTTACTCATATCCTCTTCTGCCATTTTGATTTGATTGTATCCGGCATACCCGTCCATGAATGACAGAAGGGCATGATCGGCCGTATTATCCACTAGTATGTCGATATGTGGTAACGGAAAATCGTCTTTTGGGCTAGCCTTGTTTAGGTCCTGGAAGTCCACGCATACTCGCACCTTGCCGTCCTTCTTGGGTACTGGCACGATGTTTACAACCCAGTCTGGATATTCAGACACTTGTATAAAACCCGCTTTGAATTGTTTATCGACCTCTTCCTTGACTTTAAGAGACCATTCGGGCTTCATTCTTCTGAGCTTCTGTTTCACCGGTTTGCACCCATCTTTGATGGGTATTCGGTGTTATGTTATTTCTAGATCTATTCCCGGCATGTCCTTGTAGGACCATGCAAAGGCGTCTTTAAATTTTAGGAGGAGGTCTGTGAATTGGTTTCTCTCCTCTGGATCTAAAGATAGGCCCAACTTAAGCATCTGGGGCTCTACAGTGGTTCCCACGTTGATGGACTCGGTGTCTTCAATTACCGGATCTCGGGATTCCCTTTGCTCGAGCTGCTCGATTAGATGCGGAGGCAGAGGTACCTGTTCGTCGGGTTTCTCAATGTCATTACATATAAAAATTTTGAAATTGAGAAAATTTTGGAAATAAGACAAGTCGTAAGCAGACCGGTTTTCGATATTATTATTAATGGTAAATTTGGAAAATAGCTCGAAAAGAGCTGCCATCTGATCATTGGTCAGTGGCGGGATAGGGAGAGGTCTTGGGACAGGCCCCGAGACCTCAGTGGAAGTGGCTAAGGGAAAGAGAGTTACAGACTCGACTTTAGCACCAGACTTCCTAGACTCAGACTCAGACTCCGACTCTGATTCCATCCGACTCTGACTCAGACTCAGACTCACTATCCGGCATGTCTCCCTCGCCGGTGGTCAGCTTGTAGATCCGTCCCCGGCTGTCGGTCCATTTGACGGTCTTCCTCCAGGCCCTTGTTCCTGTATCTGCACCAACTTCGGTGATCAGCTTTGTTGGGTCAAACCGATCGCTGCGGAGGATCAGATCGACCAGGTCATCTTTCGAAGCAGGGACGGCCTTGTCTTCTCTGAATAAGAGCCCGAGCATGGGCTCGGAGTTGTTTTCCTCCTCCTTGGGCTCGGTCTGGACGATGGTGAATATATCGTCAGGGATGAAATTGCATTCCCGAGCCATTTTGGTCTCGGGATATGTGACGGTGGGTTGGTAGAGGCCCACGTGGGTAGCTCCGAACACAGGGGTGACGAAGTAGTCAGTTAATTTCGGGCTATAAGGGCCTATGTAAGTACCCTTGAGAATGTTGGTGGCTTTGTGAATTCCGGCCTGGACCACATTTTCTGGGGTTATAGCATACCCCAACCCGAACTGTGATTCGCCATCATTTAGGACTTCGATGATCTTCCCAGCTGGAAGATATGGTCTCGATGTAACCCCCGGCAAATAGCCCAAATTCTGTAGCATCATGTCGATGCTAGTAGTGAAGTAGGGCCTGAAAAGATATTCCTCCTCGATCATACCCACGAAGTCAAATCCTCGTGGTTCGGCCCGGCTTGTGGCATTACAGCTAGCCACGGTGATAGGAGTAGCTTCTAACGTGATGATGCCATCTTGAAGTGGCATCTTGACTTTCCTATGTAGGGTAGAGAACACGGCCTTGACTGCATGGATCCTAGGCCTTCCTAGTAGTAGGTTAAAGGATGAGGTGACATCAATCACCTGAAACTCCAACTCCTTTTCGATTGGGCCCGTTATGATCCTCAGTTTGACGGCCCCGGCGACTGGTTTTGGGCTTCCGTCGAAAGCCTGGATCGTTTGTGCGGTCGGGAGGTAGTCGGTATCGGTGATGCCGAGGGCTCCAGCAGTCCTTAGAGGTAGGACATTCACGGCTGATCCATCGTCGATAAAGGTCATCGGGAGGTATTTGCCTCGGCAGATGACTGTGATGTACAGGGCCAGATTATGATTGGGCCCAAACGGTGGCAGATCAGCTTTGGAGAAGGTTATGAGCGGGCCTTCCTCCTTTGACTTGCCTTTGAGAAAAGGCATAATAGTGGCTACCATTTCAGAAGGGGTAACCTGTGAGTCGACCTTGATTTCATCGAAAGCCTTAGTCAGTGCTTCCCGATGAGCCTGTGAGCTAACCAGTAGTTGCCATATAGTCAGATCAGCTCGAACCCTCTTTAGCTGCTGGACCAGGGCCGTGTCAAGGCTCGGTTCTTCGAGGGTAGGTTCCGTCCTAGCAGGTTCAATGACGGATGCAGGGATAGAACGCCCAGCTGCGGCGAGGTGGTTGGTGGCTAAGGCTTTGGACTTGGCCTTCCGGACCTCTTCAAGAGTGATGGGGATAGCTTCCCCTTTGGTTAGGTAAACATCATCCTCGTCATCGAACCATATCCCATTGATTTGTGGGATAAAAGGGGAAATGAGGTGAGAACAATCGATTACTTCTCCCGTGAATATGGCATGGGCGCTGAACGGATTTTCTTTGTTGCTCGGCTTGTCTCCGGGCAACGGGATTTTCCCGTTCTCGATAAGATCTTGGATCAGATGTTTTAGCCTCCAACATTTTTCAGTATCATGCCCGTTACCCTGATGATACTGATAGTAAGCCTGGGCGTTATAAGTTTTGGGCCTCTTCTCTACTGGAGGCTCTGAAGTTGGGCCTATTGGTTGGATCAGGCCCTTCGAAGATAGCCTTTGTAGGGCATAAGTATAGGTAGTCCCTATGTCTGTGAATACCCGATTCGGTGTATTCTTTTTAGATGAGGTGTCGAGCAGATTTACCTCGTCAAAGATGCCGCGGGTTGCAGCTGCAGGTATGGGCTTGTTTGTAGATGAACTAGCCCCTTGATAGCCTTTGGTAGAGGCCTTAGTCAGGCTCTCTAGTCTCAAGTCATCCTCGATTCTTGTGCCCATTTCAGTAAGGACAGCAAAGTTTGGGATGATAGCGTACCGGAGGTGGATCCGGTAGGATGGGAGGAGATTTTTGACGAAAGCTTCCAATAGGGCCTTCTCGCCGGGCTTGTCGACCAGCTTCACACTCTCGGCCCTCCACCTTTGCAGATATTTTGTGAACCCTTCTTTGGGCTCTTGACCATGACTTCCAGAGTACGCATCGTAGTCTGGATTTCAGTGTTATCGGCGTAGTTCCGGGCAAATTCGGTCGCCACATCGTCCCAAGTTTTGTATTTCTTGGGGTCGAGCCTGTAAAACCAGGCCTTAGGATGCTTCTCCAGGGAGGAAGGGAATAAGTGCTTGAACATAGTTGACTTCACCCCTTTGACCGCCATGAAGTCCTTGAAAGCCCGGATGTGATGGACCGGGTCTTCGGTACCCTCAAACATAGGAATTCTCGTAATGTTGAGGTTAGCAGGAAGCTCGTCATTCAAAGGTGAATAAGTACGAGCATTTTCGGTGTGGATCGAGTTATTCGTTGATAAGTGGACTTGCTCCTCGAGCCTACGAACAACACTGATCAATTCGGCTATGGGCCCGGTGGGCTCAGCTCCTTCAATTGGGGCCGTCTTTTCTACGGCACTTAGGCGGGTGGCTAGCGTTGCTTGGCTAGCCTGAATAGTAGTCAGTTGAGTCTCGATCTTGGCCAGAGCATTTTTCAAGTCATCCATCTTGCGTTGGTATCTGGTTTCGGGTGGCCTGTCTGTAAGACCACCACGTAATCAGAAACTAGCCCAAAATCCCGGAATAGAAAGTATATCTCGAACAAGACTAAAAAGGAAAATGACTCGAAAAAGACACCTAGACGGGTGACTTGCGAAATGTGGGCCTTCCTTAGGATTCGGCGGGTGGGCCTAGTCCTGTCCAAAGGAAGGTTCACGTGAGACATCCCCAGACTTTGGACTCGATTGTGTTGACGGGCCCTCTTTTGTAGGGGTTTGTCCTACGTAGGGAGGCCTTGCCTTAGTCTAATAAGGCGGACTGGGATAGGGAAGAAACTCGTGATGTAAGATCGACAGAGTTTCGACGCTACGGACCTTGACAACTTAAGACGCGACCCGACACTGCTAAATACGGGAAGTCCTAGAAGAGTAAGGTTTTGAAAATTGATTGGTTTTTTTAGAAAGGTCCGAGTAGACTCGGCTAAGGCCCAATTTTCGAAGAAAAAACGAAAAGGGTATTGGGCCACGGGTTTTTGAAGTTCGAAAACGTTTTCGAGTTTTGAATTGGGCAGCATACTGGATAGAAAATGGGCTATTTTGAGTAAAATCATAAGTCCTAAATTCGGTATGTGTCCCGGGTTTTGAAATTGAATAGTTTGAAAAAGATGCAATCTTTGAAAAAAGATGGTTTTTGAAAACGACTCGGAAACCAAGTAGCACGTAGTCACACAAGCATTATAACGACGCCATGTATGCTCTATACTAAGTCTCGGTCGGTCTATAGAGGGTCTATACCAGTGTACATAGTCTAGACGTTGATCGGGACAGACTTCCTAAGTTGAGTTGATCTTAGAACATGCCGCGAAACCCACTCGAATCGACTATGGACACCTTTTGACATATCCATATTGGACTACATCAACGGTATAGTGGGACGTCGGTCGCGATACCGACCCGGGAAAATATGGGTTATGCATGAACCGTAGAACTAAAACGCGTATTGTATTTGTCAAACGATTTCTATTCGATTCTCACCCTGAGGATGCCGATGGTAAGTCACGCATCATTTAATCCCAGCGGAGTCGCCAAACAGTGGACATGACGTAGGTCCACCCCGACGCGGCCACGCGCGGGTTTGGGTAGGCGAATGAATCTCCATATGAGAATGGATCGAATTGAAATTTAGGTCTATGTGGAGTCGCCACCGAATTTTGTGGTTATTCGGAACCATTCGAGCCCACTCTATGTCGTAGTGGGCCGTATACAAAATACGGCCCATTTTCGATGTCAGAGTTTATTGGGCTCGTCCCTTTGCATTTGATACCGATACCGACATTATCGAATATCGTGTATTGAATGACTCTCGTGCGCCAACGGTTTCGGGCATCCGGAAACCGAGGTTCTGAGTAAGGGGTGAGGGTACGTGTTGGGAAGCCCACAAAGGACACCCAACCCCGCCCGCACTTTAGCGACCTCTACTAAGAATTTGAGTGACTTTCTAATACGCGCGTTAGTTGAACGGGAAAATGATATGCAAAGATTATTTTCCCTAAGCATGTGAATGGATTTGAAAAGGGTTTCTAAGTCAATTTAATGCAATTAATTCTAACGTCGAAGTTGAATTTTAGCATGTAGGTTCATTTTAGTAAAATAAAATAAACAAGCAAAATTGACAAAAGAAACAAACAAACTGTTAGTAACGATATAACGAATAATAACGGTTTGTGAAAATATTGAATTGAATTGAATGATGTAAACGAGATGATGCATGGTTTGAAAAGATAGTAATACACGTGATTAATTAGGCACGTGTTGACCTAAGTCGTAAAATACTATCGAATTTAGAAAAAAGAAGAATGTTCGACTCACGATTTTGGTCTTGATGAGGCCACTCGATCGAGTGGTTGATGGACTCGATCGAGTGGACCTCTAAAAAAGGTTTCTGCTTTACGTTTTAGACCGTACTCGGCCAAGTTATTGACCAACTCGGTCGAGTACATAGCCACTCGACCGAGTCACTGTGAGACTCGTCCGAGTGGGGGTCGTAATAAACATTCTGGTTCGATTTTGGGGTGCCACTCGACCGAGTGGGTCAGGCACTCGATCGAGTGCCCCCTGTACGATTTACAATTCGTTTGTGAAAACATGTTGGTTTCAAAATCGTTTTAAATCGTTTTAAATTGTTTTAAATTGAAATGACCATATTTTCTTCGCGTTAATAATGTCATAATTCTAACGAATTATTTTGACAATTATTTTAGCATCAACGAAAATCGCATTTTAAATAATCTAGTGGGATTTTAAGAGATCGACGCTTTAATCGAATGAAAAGACTTGATCCCCTCGGCTTTTCCGACATCGAAATAAATCCCTAGAGATTGTGATGTCGGATCCGCGTCAACGGGTTTCGACCCTTATTGAAAATTGGTTTTAAAATTGATGAATGCAAGGTTAATGATGACGACAACGAAAAGAATAACGAATTATTGTTTAAGTTAACTTATCTCAATAATCAAATAATCGGGGTATCGGAATAAGCGACCGGCAACGTTGTGTGCAGTACACTTGTATATTCGGGTTTCCTTATTCCGATATCCCTCTTATTCGACACAAATCGACAAGTATTTTAATGCTTTGATATTAATACTATCGATATTAGTGATATTAGGATGCGATAATAACGATAAAATAAAATAAATAAAAAACGTGACCCGTATGAAGACAACGACGATGCGACAGGAGATGGAGGGAGAGAAGAGAAGAAACGGGGTTTTTGCACCCTCAACCTACATGTTCTTGTCTCGGAATGAGGCTCGTAGTTGCGGCTTTAACATTGGAGCTTCGAGATTTTATGGAGGTTGAGTTATGGTGGTTAGGGTTCGATTCCTAAAGCTAGGTTTAGGGTTTGCTAGTGTAGAATTGCTTAGTGTAGAATTAGGGTTGAGATTAGGGTTGTAAGGATGCCAAAAAGTTGTTTTAATGTGTGTTGCATGGGGTGTATTTATAGGCTAAGCTAAGGCACCCGGTTTTGGGTTACTCGACCGAGTAGGCAGCTAACTCGGTCGAGTGGCCCGTTACGCCTGCAGTCGGGCTCGAAACAGGCCCACTCGATCGAGTGGGTAGGTCACTCGATCGATTGGCCCAGCTGGGTCGCGCGTGTCAGTCTTTTGGACCTTGACTTTAGATGTTTGATGGTATTGCGTTTGACTTGGACTTTTGATGATGTGAGGGGCTGTTTTGTGTGTCTCGGAAATGACTTTGACCGGGGTTGACCCAATCGCTAAAAGTCGGTTTTAATTCCGGTGTCGGTTTCGGCCCAAATTAGCCTTATTTGATTGGAAACGACCCACTGGGCCTGGATTTGAGGTTGGTTTTGTGAAATTTGTACTCCGTAAGTGCGTTAGCCAGCAACTAATGGGTTTGAGCCCGTATCCGAGCGCGTAGAAACACGTTAGCGTCCGATCATCATCGGGTGTTTTTTTGGAAACAACCATAGACACCTGGCAGTCAAAATGCGGGTGTCTATAGTGAGGCATATATTGCGCCTCATGCTTTGATGAGCTCGTACATCACTGATCACTTCGAGCGGGTGGCGGTGTTAGAGGGTCAAGTACCCAACACGCCGGAGCAGGACACCCGGTTGTGGTTGTGGTACTTCCTAGGATCGACCCACTTCTCGGATAAGGGCGAGAGGTTTAGTACTAGGATTTTGCCTCTCCTAGGACCTTTTGATTTGATAACCGCGGCTTTCGCGATGATGACGCACTGCTTGCAAGTCATGGTGAGGCCGTTGGTGGTGGAGTCAGCCTCAGCCTTGCCCATCGTGGGTCCAGGCCATATACTGGAGGTTAGTTGATATTCCCGCTTTTGCATCTTAGGTTCTGCTTAGTTTTGGCTTGGTTTTGCTAAATGGTGTTTTGGGATTTTGCAGGCTTGGATCTATTCCTACTTCCCTTGTTTGGCACCTAAAACGGTGCGGGTTCATCCGACGAGATTCCCGGCGGGGATCGAATGGAGGTTGGCTCAGCCTAAGAGTATAACCAGCTACTACCCGACGGAGAACGTGCTGGTCAACCAACTACGCCTCGAGGATATAAGTTTTCTTTTTATGCCCCGCCTTGTCTATCGTGGGTTCAAGTTG
Source organism: Agrostemma githago (assembly GCA_958450325.1). Taxonomy (NCBI): domain Eukaryota; kingdom Viridiplantae; phylum Streptophyta; class Magnoliopsida; order Caryophyllales; family Caryophyllaceae; genus Agrostemma; species Agrostemma githago. Next base: position 35,164,175 of record OY288262.1, read on the forward strand.
TTGAACTGCTAATTTCGTTTGTGCAGTTTGTGGCCCGCCCTTGGGCCAGTTATGAGGGCGTGCCTGAGTATGTAGCTGCGGAGTTGAGGCCTCGGAGTTATAGGCGGATGCTCCTTCCTACGTTGTTTCGCCCGGTTTGGTATCTGGGCGAGCGGTTGGTGCGTCAGTGTTTGTATGACGATTTCAGGGTGCCGGTTGATCCTCCCCGGACAATGTTTAGACCACCGACCGCCGCAGAGGTCCTCGAGGGTAGGGATGGAGAGGGTGGCGATGCGCTTCTGGTGCCTGGTGCCCCCTATCTATCTCACGTCAGCCAGCGGCTAGCTTGCCACCGCCTTGTGGTAAGGTTTTGATCATTGGTTCTAAGGTTTGTTTCATGGTTTACTGTTTACTTGCCCCTGACCGACCGATTTGCTGCTCTTTCAGCTGGCCGATATGGCTGATGCTATTCAGCCCCCACAATTCCCCCCGTGTTCAGCCGAGGAGATGGACGCTGCGATAGAGTTGCGTGACCGAGTATACCGGGTAAGTTTTGGCTTTCATTTTTGGTTTGGTCTTAAGAGTTAGGGTTGGTTTGTCTAACTTCCGTGGTTTCACCTTTTAGGTTTCATCAGCTTGCCATCAGCGGTTGTGGCAGGCCGCCAACCGCTTTCGGGCCTATGCCTCGAGGGTTTCCCGTGACACTTCGGGACCTGGATCGGTGAGTTTGCGTGACTAGGGTGGTTTTCTAGGCTGCTTGCGTGTTTTCCTAATGCTTAGGCGTATTTGTAGGATGTCTCGGATATGGTGGGGCAGCTGGAGACTCGGGTGACCGAGCTTGAGGCGGAGGTGGCTGAGGCGCGACAACTCCTACAATCTCGGGCCGACGAGATTGCCCAGCTTAAGGAGTAGCTGGCTAAGTCTCAAGGCGAGACCTCAGCGCAGGGTGAAGCTAGGCAAAGGATCGAGATGGAGAGGGAGGCTGAGGCTACGGGTGCTACCGAGGAGGTTGGAGGAGTCCCCGAGACGGTTACCTTAGACATGTTGTCGGGAATGGATGGTAGTGAGTCTCCTTTTGTGGATCTGGAGGATCTAGGTTTGGATGACAACATTTGTGAAGTCGTGATTGCCGTTGGTGCGGCTTCTAGGGGTCCTCCCTAGCCTCGATTTGTGTATGGATTTGTATGTTTTATATATTTTCTTGAGATTTTTAGTATTTGCATTAGTTGGATTAGTCTTGTGTTTTCGTTTGGTGAATTGTTTACCTAGATTGACAAGAAAACACTTTTGCGTTCGTTTATTTGCGATTTGATCTTAGTTTAGGGTGCGTTGGCGTTGCATGAGAGTACAAAAACAGTTCCCTTTGGATGTTTTGAAATGCGTTAGTTTGAGCTGGGAATCGGATCATATAGTACGTCGATTAAAATGTTTTGACTCGAGACGGGCAAGATGTAAGACATTAACGTGTTCTGACCAAGTGTATTAGGAGATGAGTGTAGTACGAGATCGAAATTAAAATTCAAGCAACTTTTGAAAAAAGTTTGACCACTTTTTGCATACTCATAACATTGCCTTTTTAGGCTACACGATTTGACAATAACCGTTAAAAGGCTACAACACGCCTAGGTGGTGTAGCTTATCCCCCCTAAAAAAATGAAATGACGCCTAAGTCTCGTGTGTCCGACGGGTGAACTCGCGTTCCTGTAGCTCCTGCATGGGTATTTCGTTCACCAGAGCGGGCTTTGGTGACTTCGGGAGGTCGTTCCCCATGTCCGAGGTATCATGTTGTAGCTTATGGTGATAATGCGGGATCGGCGTCTCTATTTTTGGGTCGCTCTAGATGTTGGCTGCCCGGGGATAGGTGCTTGGGCTTAGGCTCTCGGATTCAGGGTTGCCTGGGCTCAGGCGGCTGGAGACTCGGGCGCCTGGGCCAGGGCGGTTCGAGCCTGGTTTATGAAAATTTTTGTTCTTTCCTAATTGTTGTGGGATTAGGGCTATATATACGGGTTGTGGGTGCTTGTTTTAGACATACTAGAATATCCATATATAGGGTCTAGAATATCCATCTTTAGGGTCATGTCAGGTTTCGGGAATCTCCTAACCGAGTGGGTGGGTTATTTTAAGAAATGCGACCCCGAGGTTAGTTCAAATGATGGTTTGTCAATGGTCGTTGCTCTGAGTCGAGTCAAGATGCCAGATGACTTCTTATAGGCATGCTCTAAGTTTTGGGGCGCAAAAGGCCATGTTTTTGCTTTCCCCCGGGGGTAAAATTTGTCCTCTTCCCGAAGAGATAAATGCTATAGGCGGGTGGAATTCGGTTCGGCCTTGCGTGCCTTCGGAAGAAATGCTATAGGCGGTGGAATTCGGTTCGCCCTTGCGTGCCTTCGGGAGATGATGCTTTGTTGTGTGCGAAATTTGGATCGTTTTTCCTCCCATTTAGACTCGTTTTTCTCCCATTTAGACTCGTTTTTCCTCTGTTTTGCGACACTTGAGTGCGATTATCGCCGTATTTTGCGTAATTCTCGCATTAGTGT